>QLOD02000013.1:1321017-1331475 GCA_003260245.2 Sideroxylon spinosum | reverse complement strand
TTTTTTATACTTTCGAAAAACACATTAAATATTTAACAATCCAAGATTTGCCTACTTTTTATGTTTAGTCAAAATTTAGCACTTCAACCAGTCACATAATAATCATTGAAACGTCCCATTACAATTAATTAAAAGCTTAGATTTTTGATTGTTAAAAAGAGAAAGGGGGGTTCAAACCGTGAAGTGAAATTTACGCAAGCAAAATTATAGTACAAAAGTTGAATATAACCTAATGATCAGCTAAATGCATCAATTCTTATGAACCTTTTACTGAACAGAGTTGCTCATGATAAAATCGATGATATTCAGCATTATTTCGGAAAGTTATTAAACAATGCTATCCTAATAATGTATTCTAAACAATTTCTGCAATCTATCTATGATTCTTATTTATAACGATTTACACTTACAGAAGGCCGCACAAGCGAGGCCTAGAACATAATTGCCTTCCGTTAGCTTTGACCAGCGCCATCATTCCGGCAGCCGCGCTGGCACAAATTAATGAAGACACAAGATTCTGTGCATTTTGTCCAGCTGTAAGAAACAAAATACAAACAGATCAGATCATGCTGACTGTATTCTCCATGAACATCAAATAGATATCAGGGCTCCTATGAAGCGCGCACACTTTTGAATTGAGTGCCGTATTAGTATTCATATCCGACATGTATCGGACACACATGCTCTTCAAATAATCTTGAGATACGTGTTCAACACGTTACATTGTGTATCCAATTATGTTATCAATTTTTTTTTTATTCAAAATATATAATAAAGACAACTCTAGATTTGAGTTGCTCAAATGCTTAAATAATAAATCTCCCATCTCATATTTTATTATGTTTTGCATATCGTATCCTCGTTGTGTTTGTACTTTTATTTTCTATAAATCATGATATCCATACCTGTGTTTGTATCCCATATCCATATCCATGCTTTTACCAAAATGACACAAATATTCTGATGCAAAATAAAAAATAGCAGAAACTGGCTGCATGGAACATGATAATATTGCCATCTATTATGGCACCTTTTGAAGTTAAGAAAACAGTATATATAAAGGGCAGTACCTCGGTTGAGCGTGACCGTTGTTGCCGTCAACCCTCCAATTAATAAAGCTGATGCAACAGGGAAATACTGCAAATTTTCCAGTTGATCCACATCAATGTAACGAGGCAGGAAACCAAAAGCCAACAAATTTACCACAGAACAGAGACAAATCAGACCTGGCAATGGACCTGAATGGAAATATTTTGTTTTATTCTATTTATTATTACTACGGGTTTGAAACCCACATCTCCCGGAATTAACATGCTCAAACAACATCAGGATACCAAAACAATTTATTTTATGGTATCTTCATTTTTTTTTTCTGCTCAACTATAATTAATAATCCCAAATCATCCGCAAGTCAACTGAACTCAGTATGGTCTTGAACTGAGTTCCCTATAATGGATTGCAATTTATGACAATAATCTTGTGAACATCATCCTTGAGCCACATCTTCCACCAAATGGTTAATCTCCGCTTTGTGAAAATAATTATCTTAAGGATCTAATACATTTGTGTAATGATACTAAAACAACATGTAAGCAGTGTATTGTTCAATAAGAAATGCCTAATTGGTAATGTTTTCATTGTTCCAACTGACTGCAAAGGGTCTCAAATGTCATTGCTTGCTTCTTTTTTTGAGACAGAAGATTTACAGTGCAGCAAACCCCATCCAATGACAAGAATGCCATATGTTCCAAATCAAATATAAGTTGCAAATAATCTTTACTCACACAGAATGATTCATTTGACTTTAGCTGAAACGAGGAGGGACTGTTTCTGTTGACAGTATAATGGCCACTTATAAGATCCATTGCATCCTGAAAAATGCACGAAACTCTTATGATGAGCATATTATGTCAAAATCTATTGGCCCTTTGTTTTAGTAATCATGTGTTATTTGGTAGTCACAATTGCAACAGGAAACTTGCCTGGCGAACACCATCTTGAAAGTTATTTAAATAATATCTTGAAATTGCACTAAGCCCATCTTGAATTAATCCTGCCAGAGTCTGTTTTCCATATCTACAATAGCAGATTACTACTTATCACAAAAGGAATAAAAATGAGTTCAGATGCACATTTCGTTTTCCTAAAGAGATTTACCTGACCAGGTCCCTTTTCAGTGCATGGGTCCCAGAATATTGAAGGCTTATCTCATCACCTTGCTCCAGCCATACTTGTATCAAAAAAGACAACGCTTAGCAGAAAACAGAAAATTGATCACATGGAATACAAAATCTTTAGGAATAAGGAAGAATTAACCCTACAAGTTTTGAAGATTTCATAATCCTCACTGAACATAGAAATGCACTCTATGGAAGAAAATACACCAATCCTCTGCAACTGTGAAGTCAAAGATTTTTGAGCCAGGTAACTCTGCCAAAAGTAAACATGAAAACCATAAATTATCAGCACAGAAAATCTCACCTCAATAAGTTAAACCATCTTTGGCTGCCAAGAAAACTAACGAAAATTGGCTTTTTTACAGGACTCAATCCCAACTTTTGTAGTGCCAACAGTTTTCATTTTATTTACAATGTCCATATGGAAAATAACCAAAGCATTATCACATTTCCTCAAACCTGTGTAACATTCGTTCGATCAAGGCAGTCAATGCAATTCGATCTAATAATTCCTTTCTGTTCTGATAGTATCTTTCCTTCTGTGTCCACGAGGAAGTATCTGCTCAGCTGAAATAGTAATGATTAAAAACAGAATTATGCAAACCCACATGCTTGGACATTTTATTCAGAAGAAGTTCTAAATTGAGAAAAACCAAACTTCATTTCTGACGATTACCCTTGCTTGTCAAAATCCTCAGAGATTTGGTCACCGAGAACTTGTAGATTATCAAGGTTTGAGTTGCCGCAATAGTGATGGAAATCAAATGAAATATATCTGAATCAAAGAAGTACAAATTAAATCCTTCTATGTCTAAAGATGAAGCTATTATACAAAAACAGTGCAAGTGAAAATGAATGCAATATTCACATGTTTGCCATAAACACTAAGGGTTAACCACATCCAGGAAGTGACTAAATAAACTAATCTGGATACTCATCTTCAGATGGATAATTATAGGAAAAAATCATTATTCACACAATCATTGTCAGATGTGAAATGACACTTCCAACGTTTGGCTATGGATTGTCTACAACACCAAAGAAAGGAATACTAAGATCGTCAAGCATTAATTAAAATAAATATGACTATTAGAACTTTCAATTCAGATAACAGAATCCCTTCCACCTTGTCCCTTTTTGGAAGAAATTAATGGTGCCTTCACTTGGGTTTCAATCTCATAAATTCATATTACCTTTCACTGAAATGGGTTTCAAATGATGCACAGTCCTTTCCTCAACGCATGCACAGATCTAGAAAACTACGTGCAATCCTGCCCCTATCATCTCAGATTTGAAGTAAATTCCCATAATCTGTTTCAGTCTCTGATACAAGGAAGTCAAGTTCGGTCAATGCTAAGGAATCTTAGATCTGCTATGATTCAACATAACTTCTCAAATTTCAGTGAGGAAATTTTTCCCAATTGCATGTGATAGTGATGATATTTCAAATTTAGTTGGCTGGTTCAAGAGGAAAAAAAAGCTTGATCATGCACAGATGGCAACTGAAGTGGTTGGGTTTCATCTACTCTAATCTTTCTGTTCTTTTTTCCTGCTATCCTTTGTCTCAATTAATCTCCCAATTCTCCTATTAATGTAATTTATCAGATGAGGGGAAGGTAAATGATTTTTGCTTTTTTTTTTATTAATGGTGTGTTGCTGTTGTCCAATTCACGTGTTGACCTAGATGGTTGAACTACCGAGCTATGAAATTGATACAGGTCAGTGCAAGTGTCAAGTACCAAGTCTACATTGCCTCAGCCAATATTTTACTCCTCACAAGAAAATACACTGTTATTCACACTCAGGTTTAATGTGCTCACAGTGTAAATTTTGTTCCAATGTCATCATAAACAGTAAACACAACATACTCTGTTTTCCTCACCTGACGAGCATGGAAAACAGGAATTAGAATCATTCAATCATAAAAAATTCAACATAAAACACGAAAAGAAAATCACCTCACATTTGGCAGCTTTTTCATTTCAGCAGCAAATTCAGCACTCAGCTGACCCTCATCACCATGCTACATTAATTAGATAACACAAAGATGAAACATTTGTTAATGGGGAGGTATACAACAACATTAGCCCTACATAAAAATATGTAAACTTATGTGCATAAATTTCTAGCTTGGAATTTCCACAAAATGGACTAGCTGAGTATGAACTCAAACCCGGCTGGACGGTGTAAGAGAAACTGATGCAAAGTTTAAGATTTTTCCTACTATGGCGGTGATGATGATGATGATGATAATAGCCTCATTTATACTTTATATCTTTAAGGAAATCACTCATCTCCTTACCTCAGCTTCAGGATTAAACTCTGGAAAACATATTGAAATTGCATCTCAGGCTAATCTACTAGTTTTAGTGCTGGAAAAAGAAAAAAATTCCTTACATTATCAGTTAGGTCAACTGCTACGGTATCTCCATATCTTTGTGTAATATCATGAAAATGGCGCTCCACAACCCTTGACTAAGGCAGAAAACATAGTTAGACACTCATCATTACATATACTCAAAAATAAGAGCTGCATCTAGGAGATAATACATACTGTTTGCTCATGACTAATCAAATTGAGTCGTGGTTTGTAGCTCAAATCAACAATTTGCTCCCAAAGTAGAGGAATTGAACCTCGAATCTGAAACCAGAAGAGCTAATTGTTATTACTTATCAGTAGGAGTTTACATGCTTGTTCTATTGCCAAGAATGAAATGAAAAGGGGTCTAAGACTACAAATAAATTGGGTATGCCAGAGCTTTACATCTTTCTTTTCTTATTTCCCTTTAGCCTAATTCATATTGCCAAAGCAACAGAACAAGCACCAGCAAGTAGAATTGATTTTAATATGGTTGCTAGAACTAGTGAACAAGCATCAGTCTTAGCAAACAGGCACTTCCACAAACTGAACATTCATTTAACTTAAGTTTTCTTTTACAAGTATCTCAACTACAATTAGGGTTATCTTTAAGTGTTTTTTTTTTTTTTTTTAAAAAGGCTGGCTTTCCCCTGCCAAATGGGAACCTAACATCTTCTATCCAAGCATTTCTCTAGACAGGCTGTTGTCAGTTAAAAAAGCAAGGATTCCTATGAAAATGATCCTACTTTCATATTTCACTGGTTCAAAGGAAGCAGACAAGAAACAGTCCTGCAGAAATTGATCACAACCGGTGCCAGCTGCCTGCAGTGAAGATAGCTAATCATAATTGTGCACTGTCTTTGGGAGGATATTATGTTTTAGAAAATTGATAGATTGTTTTGTGAAGAATACTCTTCTCAGAACTGGACACATTAAAGCTTTCAGAAGAACATGGCAAAGACCACAAGCATCTACCTAAAGCTGACTCATACATTGTTTAGGAGGAATCAAAAGTCGTTCATCTTCTAAAGATACTGGGAAAATAAAAGCTCCAGAAAAGGGTGTTGGAGTGAGGGATACGAAATTGAAGTACAGCTGTTCTTTATTCATGTCCAAGCAATCTAAATCGAAAGAAGGAAACTTGAACCCTTAGAAAAGCTTTCCTTTCAGGTATTAATTTCCCGGAACAGATAACCCTTTTGTATCCCCACGATAATCATATGTTAAGAAGTCCATCGTTCTAGAAAATGCAAATGCCAATGCAGACACTTCATTTGTTAAGATTAATTTTCCGATACTGTCTATTGCTTGTGCTGATTGAAGGAGCCATTTTCATTGCTAATGTTCGGGCTGTTAAAATTACATCTACATATCATTTGAATTCATTTCAGTTCAATTTTGTGAGAGAGGGAAAAAAAAAAATAGAAGAGAAAAAGATATGATTTAGAGAAGAATCATTAAAAACCTAGATGTGAAAATCTTCTGATTTCGTCGATGCATTCACATCTAATATATACAAAAAAATTTTAGATGAATATGTTTTACTGTTTATACAAGGTAAAAGCATTTCGGAACATCCAAATGAAATATCTATGTATGCACTTTTATTTTTATTTTTCTATTTTTAATCAGTTCAAGTTTGTGAGAAAAAGAAAAAGAAAAAGAAAAATATATGATTTAGAGAAGAATCATTAAAAACCTAGATGTGAAAATTTGCAGAATTCGTCAATACATTCACATCTTATGTGCACAAAATATCTATGTATGCACTTTTTTTTTTTAAATAAGTTCTATGTAGGCACATGAAAGCAACACCTTGATTTGCTTTCAGAACTCAACCAACAGGAAGAGTCATCGTCCAGAAACAACATTCATATTCAAGAAGCACATCAATAAAAAGCTACAAGCATCCATCTTCAGACAGTGATAGTCCTTCAGTATTTAGTTTCCAGAAATTTAATTTGGGAATGGTCTGCAGAAGAGAAGTGCCATTGAATTGATCTACTAAAGATACTGAGTCGAAAGATACTAATTGATAAAATCGATATTTGAGGACATATTTTCTATTGAAGTCATACCTGTAAAAATGAAGACTGAAAACCTTCAAACTCCAACAATTGCTCAGTTTCAATAAAATTTGCAGTGTCACCATCAAGGTTGGCTCCTCTTCTCCACATTCGGGTCCCTATGTCAATAAAACAACCAGTAACTGTGTTATTTCACTGTATCCATATCAATATGAACAAAAACCAATAATCTCCATATTAGACTACCTAAGCGTCGTGTGCACCTCCTTGAAATTAATGTAACTTTGGCAGGTGAATTTTTCAGCTTGAGCAGTCCAGTCTGAAAGCTTAGGCCTTAGTTAAGAAAAAAGACCATAATTTAGAAGCTATTCTTGCATTTTAGTTACCCTTTAACATGCATGCACGTGTGCAAGCATGCTCACACTGTCACACATGACACACACACACACACACACAGAGGGAGCAAAGCATAAAAAATCAAATGCTTCAGGATATTCCCTTGTAACAGAGGGATGATGAAGCCATCAAGCTGCAAAGGAGAATAGAACATATGTCAGACAGATAATAATTCAATCATCAAATTTTTCAGATGCCCAAATAGCAGATGTTTGATTACTATCTTAGAAGCACTTGTCTCGTTTTTTCTTGCAAACTTCGTGAAATATTTGTTTCCTAAGGACAGAGAAGCACTTCCAAGTCTAACCAATGATACCATCCTTTTAGCAGAAGAAATGTCTAACCTTATTCTCAATAAGCTCCTCTATAATGTTTCTGTTCCAAACAAATCGGGGGTCAGCCTGAAATACAAAAAGGAATCCAGAACCTTAAAATGTTCAGTAAAGTTATCAAATAATAGCTCAAAATAAGACAACTTATAAATTGACAGCACTGAAAATTAGAAAGAAGGTTAAGCTTTTTGCAGACATTTGGTTCACAATTCAATCTTCTTCATGCCCTTGATGCCAATGAGTTAGATAGCTATTTTGGGTAATGTTAACAATAATTTAGGGATATTTATGTTTTATATAGATATTTGGGCCACAACTACTTTGGAAAAGAGGTTTTGTTGAGTCGAATTGCATCAATTAATGATCGTCATTGTTACCTACTTATTGTATCTTATTCTTTTCCTATCTTGAACATCTCTAATAAAAATAAATTGATACAAGCCTCTTACCCTGACGTGCAGTTTTCTTGAATTGCTTGTATCATAATATGATATTAGAGTAGGCAAAGGTTTCAAGTTCAAAACTCACTGCAAACTCAAGAAGTAAATGATTACAAGTGGTTGGCCTTGTCAAAAGAGTTAGACATGCCAGGGTGCATGAGGAGAGTATAAAAATATAAGAAATAAAATAACCCATTTTCCTAACAACTTAAGTTTTTAGGTGAGGTGGTGGCAAATATTTACAACTAACAAAGCCTCGATGTCGAGGATAACATATCTTTTATCTGTTCCAATATTTGGTAACACTCAAGGGGCGCAAGTGGATAGTATGCAAGATGAGAACTCTTGCTGTTATTTTAGTTTAAAGTTTACAAAACCCTAATCTCCCCCCCCCCCCAAAAAAAAAAAAAAACCAAAAAAAACCCTCCCTGTGGTATCACGATTTAAGTAGTGAAACCCAGTCATGCAGGTCATAAAAATTGTCCTCTCATCATATCACAAGGTTTATGGGGATATATAACACAGCAGTCCCCAGACGATATTTAGTATTCTCTTATTAACAGATCTTAGAACTATGGGGCACTGAACGACATTCAGAAGAAAAAAGAGAAAGATAAAATTAAATTTTCTTAAACTAGTTAATACTTTCACCCAGCTGTCAGATTTTAAAAAGTAATGGAGCGACTTTGTCAAGATATTATATTCATAACTTGGTGAGCAGAGACTTCTTTTTCTATGTAAGGAAGTGTGCCACACAATTTAGAAGTCACGTTGATAATATTTGTTAAAGTCATCAAGTTTCAGTTACTTTAAGTAATAGATTAGCTGAGAAACCAGTAAGAAGACAAACCTGCTTCCAAATTGGTTTATTCATCCACCCTTCAGCCAATTTAAATCTTCTTTGCAAACTATTAAAAAACATAAGTTAGAAGATGATATGAAGCTGAAAGTAAAAATGCTAACCAAGTACAGCACAAGCCACAATTACAGATAATTAATAAAACAAAGCCACTGCAATTTTTAGTTTATACATGGGAAAAATCCATTTTGAATTATGGCCAATACCAGGTATGAAAGGAAATTTAAATAGGGAATAAAGAGCACTCTATGGTAAGGTACATACTTCAATGTTATATCTGTTTCATATGAATAATACAATCCTGGAGTTGATTCCACTACTTTTAATAGGGTTCTGAAGTAAGCCTCATCTTTTTTCTGCACAAAATAGATTCTCATTAGGTTCTGGGTGATTATCAGACTTTCAGCCACTTCAAGGCACGTTATGCATTTTGTGATTGCAGAACTAGAAAGAAAGATCAGCATACCTCTTGACAGTTTGAAAGTCTCAAAGATTCATTGCAGGACAAGAACTTCATAGACATCACACGATAAACAGGGAAACCAAGATAACTTCCAACTTCTTTCCTAGAAGTTATTACCAGTACATATGTCCCTACACCAAAATTAGAAAAACATGTTTGGAAATTAATTTAAACAACAAAGCAGTAAACATGATTTCTTACTGTGTATAATATTTTCTGCCTGCTGTTTAGTTTAGTCCCATACGTTGAACCAATATCATGGAGGATTAAAAAGCACCTCAAAGCCTAAATGCAAAAATTTTTATGAACCCAACCTTTAGTTGTAGCTTTGTCAAAAGAATTTATGACTCTTGCTCCTAATTCTACTATGCTTAATCTTAATGAGCACATATCAAAAAATAGCTCTTGGATTTATCATCCTGGATAATGTAAATGACCTCAATTCTAAATTGAAGACCAATTGCCTTAAATCCTTTTCTAATTTCACCATTTGAAAATTGGAGCCAAACAGTAATTTGTTCAGCATGTACCTGAAAGTAGCGTAATAGTTCCAGCCAACCCGTATATTGTAGAGACTTTGGGAGGATGTGCATAAGTATCACCTGTGAGAATTAAATAAGAGATTAAACTCCCGGGCTACTAGGAAAAATACACTGATTTTTCAAAAGCTCATTGTGCTGAACCAGACAATCATTAGTCAAGTACTTCCTGCAGCAAATATATATCTTTACTGATCCTCCTACTCCCAATTATGCACAAATAAAACATAAATTTTGTTATATTCAAAACAAAACCGTTGGATGAAAGTAAAGCCAATAATCTTTAGAACTGGCAAGACATGAATAGGTACATTTCCACACAAAAGTGTACATGTGAGTATGCATGAAAATAAGTGTATGACAAAAATAAATTTACTCAACAATCTAACATGTTAAACTCAAAAGAGGAAATAAACACTAACATGTTAAACTCAAAAGAGGAAATAAACATTCATATTCCTTTTGCTCGACAGCATTTTCTCGGCAACCAAACAAATCGTAGAGCAATTCAAATTCTCCAAACATGAAAACACTAACCGTTGAGCGGCTCGATGCAGCCGTCGGATCGGCGGATGGAGAAGCCTTGACCAGGGGATTCTACGGCTTTGATCACGAACTTGTCTTGAAATTCTTGCAATTCCAATTCACTCCACAGCTTGAAATGGCCTGAACGTGGTTGAATTTCCATTTCCTCGCCAATCTCCATCAACCTAGGGGGAAAAAAAATGAAGTCGAAAACCCTAGAACTCAACGATTGACTGATCAAATCTGAAGGAAATGGCGAACGTCGTACAACTGTCAGCTTGAACGAAACCAATTTGTAAAATCTTAAAATGACATTAGTACCCCTAATAATTTGAGATTAT
>QLOD02000013.1:1254405-1265651 GCA_003260245.2 Sideroxylon spinosum | reverse complement strand
CAGGGCCTTAGTTTGGTTTTGTTACTATACTACTTTCCCAAGCCTGTGAACGAACCATGCCAAATATATAAGAGGTATTTGGTTGGAAAAAAATTAATAAAAATGTATAATAAAAACATGAAAATTTGTTATAAAAGTAGTATGTAATAAAATTTGATTGAAAAAATATAAAAAATAGATAAATTTTGATTGATTTTGACAAACCCAACATTTCCTATTAATATATACGTGAAAGCAGTTCGTTACCGTGGATTTGGAATTTATCATAAAAATAAAATAATTTTTTAAAATACATGAAAGTAAAAGAAATAATAAAAGCAAAAATTTAATAACAATTGGATAAAAATAAAATTTATAAATAAATAGAGTAAAATCAATGAAATCTTAGTATAATTAATTTTTCAAATCAATGAGAATAATAGCCCTTACTAATTTAAGAGATGTGTAGACAAAATTTTAAAATTTACAATTTAGAATTTAATTAAATTAAAAATTTGTATATACTTTTATTCAATTATATCAAATATTTCTTTTTACGAGAAGATAAATATATAGTTTGATAAAATTTTTATTTATTTTATAAATTTTTGAAAATTGCCCAAAAGAAAAAGTATTCGTAGATAATTTATTTATAGTGTTAAATATATTTAGTAAATACTAATTACAGATTAAAATAAATTTATCTTATTAAAAATAAAATTAATTACTATAAAAATAAAAGTTTATGAATAAAATGATTTATTTAATTAAGTTAAAGTTATTTTTTAATAGTTAATACTTATATATTTTAATGATTTATTTTATTGAAATATTTTATTAATTGAGTTTAACTTTTTAACAAATAATAATTTATTATCAAAATATGTTCTTTGTTATTACACTTTTAAAAAAATTAATTATTATTAAAAAATAATTTATAAAATTAAAATAAATTAATATTCATTGATTACTGTAAATAAAAATTATATTACCGAACATATTATTTAGTTTTATTTTAAAAAAGCCACAATTTAGAAACAAACTATAAAAAAATTTAAAATATTAACGAACGTATCCACGGCGCAAATTTCCAAGTAATAAGCGGAACACCTTCGTTCAGATACACGTGACGCACACAATAGAAAAACCCATAGAGACTCCCACACAGCCAGGGTTATCGCAAACACTGCCCGAATCGCCCGTGCTTCTTCTTCACACTTGTTCGAATTCTCCCTCTGCCTGCAGAGGACGAAGAGAGAGTCCCTCCAATGGCGTCCCTACTGAACACAGTCTCAACGACGACACAGCTATTGAATGCCAAGAAGTGCAATCGGCAACGAACTCCGCCGCTTCCGTCAATTTCTCTCTCACACAATCGTAAGCTCACTCAATTCTTCAAACAATTTAGGTACAGGTTTATGCATATATGTATGCTAACGTTATGTATGTATATATATGTGATATCACTTACACCTGAAAGGTGGGAGGCCGAGGCTGATAGTGAGAGCAACAGAAACTGATACCAACGAAGGTATGCCTCTGTGTGCATGTTCTTTCTTTATCGGTTGGTAAACGTAAAACGATAGTTTGGTTTGTCCCTCCCACTTTAAAAATAAATATAAGTAAATGTGTTAGATGAATTATTACATAAAATTGTAAAAACGAAAAGGGTATTAAACTCTCCACAATTTTTATGTAAATTTTAAATGTTATTTTCATTTTAATACTAAAATTAATGTGCTTTTTTGAAAAATTTGTGAAAATATATTCAAATTAGGTAAATTATTACGTAGGATACTAAACATAATAGACTATGAAATTTTTTGTTGTTTTACTTAAACTTCATTTTTTTTTATATATATGATTCATAAAATTAATGCGATTCTAGAAAATCTGTAGCGTGTTTTCAAAATTTCCAATACAATAAAATATGTAATTTGCAAATATTTCTTAGTTGCGAATAAGTTTCAAAAAATTGATAATTAACCAAACACATCCTAAACTTTTCTCACCATTTTTGAAGTGTTTGACTGTACTGGAATACTTGTAAAAGTTGGAGGGGGACATTTGAAACTGAGGCAAAGTTGGAGGGACCAAATGATTATTTACCCTTTTTTGTGGTTTGTTTTGTTATTTGAATTTGTATTAAAATGGGAGAAGTTTATCGGGGTGAGTTCCAAAGATTTGTGGTTGTTGATTTGCTTGGCAGTTAAACCTCAAGCACCAGACAAGGCGCCTGCCGGAGCTGGTTCAAGCATTAACCAGATTTTGGGCATCAAAGGAGCCAAGCAAGAGACGGTCAGTCATCAATTTCAGTTTTCATTTTTCAAATTTCTTATGACTTAATAGAAGTTAGAATCATCTTTTTTCTTTGGAATGTGGACTTGAGACTAATTATTGAAGGGGAATGGCCGAAGTATAGATTTGATAGCTCAGATAGGCATTTCAAGATTGAATTTAGACTTATTTTTGTTTTTTTTATTTGGGGTTGGACAATGTAAATGTATATCATATGTAATATTGTCTACGAATTATGACTGGTGGCAACTTGGCATAGACTTCAGTTTCCACAAAATTTGAGTTCTCGTCACAAAGAAACCTAATCTGAGCCATCAACCTGCCAGTGGAAATTCTAGGAAGGGGATTGGCCTTAAAACACCACTGTATTCTAAATAATCCATGGTTGCATTGTCTTCGGTTTGAGTTGCATAGATTGCATATCTACTAGGCAGAATTTCCCCTCACTCTTCACTCCTCTCTGTGTTTGTGTTCTATATGCTCATGCAAGGTCTATGTGAATTATGACTTGCAGATGTGGACAGTGTTGTTATATTAATTGCTACATGCAAATGGGGACCTTTTCTATTTGTCATTCCAACATGTAAAGGTGTTTTAGAAAGGTTTTTTGACTTTTATTGTCTTCTGCAGGATAAATGGAAGATTCGTGTTCAACTTACAAAACCTGTTACTTGGGCTCCATTGATTTGGGGTGTGGTTTGTGGAGCTGCTGCATCCGGTACCCTCTCTTTGTATTGGTACTGAGAACTATGACATAACATTGTGCTTTTTTCGCATTGACCTATAAAAGTAACTAAAATTAAGCTGGAGTCAGGAATTTATTTCAATATTTTCTCCTGGCATTCTTCCTTGCACTAAAATAGGACAGCAATTGTCTTTTTTAATTTATTTTAGGGTCCATCATCTGTGCCAATTCTCACAATCTCAACACCTTCATATTAAAATTTAATCGGTTTTGTTTTGGGGTTGCGACTTATGCTTTAGGCTGCCTATGGATTCATGAATTTTAAATTAACAGATTTAATTTTAATTATGTAAAGATTATATCTTAAAATTATGTCTCACAGTTCACATTTAGATATTAATGATATATTTGGAAGAATTTAAGTGACTTGCTATGAATGGGCTTCAAATAATAAGGTTAAAAGAGCTATTTCTAGTCCATTACAAGAAGAATTTTGGTTGTACAATGATTGTAATAAAAAAATGTCTACAATCTTTATTCTTGGTTAATAAGTCCAACTCCAACAACTAACTCTCCCGTGTGTTTAAGTTTAAAGCTCAAATACCTTTATTTAAAGGTCATTCACGGACATAATAATACAGCCATGTGGGAACATCTTTTCTACTCCAGCTACGAGGACATCTAAATTTTTTATGATGTCTATAAACTTTCACAAATGAACTTATGTTTGGGTGCTTAATCGATAGCTTTCTTGATAGATTTGCTCAAAGAGTCAAATTTACTTCTACAACACTCTCTTTGTCTGTTAATTCTCTTCCAACCCGTTCTGCTCACATTGCAGGGAACTTCCATTGGACTTTGGATGATGTTGCCAAAGCAATTGTTTGCATGATATTGTCTGGACCATGTCTAACTGGCTATACACAGGTAGATATTTCATGAATGGATTAGTGTTGCTTGTTCCTGCTAGAGCGACTGCTTTGACATTCTGAATATCTAAATTTGTGTCCTTTCCACGACTTTAGACGCTCAATGATTGGTATGATAGAGAGATCGACGCCATTAATGAACCTTATCGCCCTATTCCTTCAGGGGCAATATCTGAAAGTGAGGTATATAGTGCATTTAGTTATTTTAATTTCTTTTCCTTTATATCAGACCAAAATTCAATTAATTTCTTTAAAATCCTTTCCCTCAGGTGATTACCCAAATCTGGGTGCTGCTTTTAGGAGGTCTGGGGTTGGCTGGTTTATTGGACGTGTGGGTATGTTTTTTAAATTGGTGGCCAGTTTTCTTCTCATAGAAGTTTTTGAAATGAATGCTGATCCCTGAATACTTGTCCTTTATAGGCAGGGCATGACTTCCCTGCAATATTTTACATTGCTGTAGGTGGATCCTTGCTATCTTACATTTACTCAGCTCCACCTTTAAAGGTAATCCTATATCCCTTTCATACAATACATTCTCATATAATTAACACTGAGGAGGGGAATATGGATAAACACTTTACTATGTGCTTTGCGTTGTTGCAGCTCAAGCAGAATGGTTGGATTGGAAATTTTGCTCTAGGAGCAAGCTATATAAGTTTGCCATGGTATGATGCCTTACTGCCCCAGCAAAATCTAATATAAACATGGTTCAAAGTCGCGGTCGCTGCTGTCATATCGGCTTGAGAATTTTTGATGCGGTCACGGTGTCATGTTGTGATATCGGGCGATACACAATATTTTATTTTTTTAATTTAAAAAATAAAAAAATATATAGAAAATTTCTAAATAATAAAATGGATATATTACATGACTAAAAATATAGTAACTCTTTTATTAAACATTAGATAACTATTTATAACATGCAAATGAGTTAACTTTTTTTTTCCCCCATCTTTTACACAAATCGTTGAGAAATCGTTTTTCGCTGATTTCTCGCCGTGAAATTAGTCTTCTTGGTGTATCGTCAATATATTGGCTTGTCTCAGTTGCGACAAAGCGAGATGACTATTCTTGACGCGGACTGAAATCTCGTCGCGCAATTCATCGATTCCTATACGTCTCGGATGATATCTCGGCGTCTCAGACGATACTTTGAACCATGAATATAAATGGATTTTAAGTACCATGTATCGGTTGGAAACAATCAGAAACAGTATGCTACTAAATAACTAATTTGCCAAAGCATTACACATACTTTCATTTGATTTTCTATATTTTCAGTTTTCCATGGTATAAACATAGCTAAGCTGAGTTTATTTTTATACATCAACAACGGTAATGGCAGATCTTTGTCCAACTATAAGTTTATATGTTGGATTATTGTGCTTATTACTTTTGAGAAGGTGTAGCAAAAGTCACAAAGGGCTACAAACCTATACACACGAAGTGTACAATTCCAAAGAAGTGCAAAAACAAAAACCTCTTATCTATCTACTGGGACATATAAATGGAGTAGGTTCAATAACTTTCTCCGAGATTATGTCATATATGCACTACTATGCATTTAACAGATATGCCCCATGGTGCCATAAAAAGCTGGCAGAGGTCTGATTTATTTTTTCTGCGGTTGAGTTGCATAAAATTCTAATATGGTTCTTGGCTCCACTGCACGACAGATCATGTATCAATTTTGTGACTACAGGTGGGCTGGTCAAGCTTTATTTGGAACCCTTACACCTGACATAATTGTCCTCACACTCTTGTACAGCATGGCTGGGGTATATATTTAATAGAAGCAGGTCAACATAGCCTTTTATATTACACGAATTGATTGATACTAATTAACTCTGCTGTCTGGTATTTTAGCTGGGTATTGCCATTGTAAATGACTTTAAAAGTATTGAAGGAGATAGAGCACTTGGGCTTCAGGTCTTATTCTTATTTAAATATTTTTGTGAATCTCTTGCTATTCCCTAGAAATTTTTGTAATATTCTGTATTTACTGTTTTCACAGTCACTTCCAGTGGCTTTTGGTTCTGAGACTGCTAAATGGATTTGTGTCGGTGCTATTGACATTACTCAATTATCTGTGGCTGGTATGTTAAGAAGTTCTTTTTATGTTTGTATCAATGATATATTGTCGCTGTCACTGCTAGAACTCTGTCAAGTAACTGATGTTTTTTTACCATACCCAAAAGCTTCTTATGTATGATAAATTTATAGAACAAAGATGCTGACACCAAATTATAAACCCGAGGAGAGTTCTCTATTATTGGGATTCAACCCATCCTCGCAATGGAAGCAAGAATCACAAGCCCAAGACAGCAAAAAAACAACTTTGACACTTAATGTGGTATGACACCAACTTTCCTACATCTACAGGTGAATTAGAATGAAATTCCAATATAACCATCGGGGAGTATAAACCTGACTCTTTCCTCCTTTCATGAGTACAGCCCAGCTCATAAGAAACCCTGGGCTTAAAGCCCCTTTATGAGACAAACGCTCATAAGAAAATACCATGCCAAATCCAACCTATTAGTTTCTTATTTGTAGGCACACTTTAGAAGCCCTAATTCCCATCTAGTCAGGAAATTCATACATATGTTTTAAACCTATAGGACATAGAACTCCACACTCAATCCTAATGCATATATAAGTTCATCCTGACATCTATTGCCATCTAGAAGATAGCAAGAAAGTTCATAGTTAGGAGATATGAAAGAGGACTTGAGATTCGAATTTACAAGTTTCCAAGAGGTTTGCCTATTAGTAAGTTTCAAATCCATCCAAATAGACCTCTTATATCCATCCATGGATCTTGTTGAAATTGAAATTTTTGGTATTATGTCAAGTCTAGTAGAATTTAACATTAGGCAAAATGAGCACGGTTTTTGTGGTTATAGCTACAGGACCATTAAAAGTCTTTAAGAAATGCAAATAACATGCAAGCTTTGTGGTTTTCACACATTAAAATTCTTTAATTTCTATTAACCTGTTCTTGACAGCAACCTAGATGTCCCATTCAGTGACTACTCGTGACCTTCAAATTGGGCTGTTTTTTATGGATACTAGTGGGTCTTCGTATTTGTCTGGTTGATGCTTTTACAAATATGGATATCAGGCTTGAGTTCTCAAGTTTGTACTGATTCAACAAGGATACCAAACATCTATTGACATAAATTTTAGATATGAAAACCTTAATAAATAGAAGGGAATTGCCACAAAGGCCCACAACCAAGAGGACTAAATTAACTGAATGGCCAAAATGGTTCAATAGTCTTAATCGACCTAAGTCAAGGAACTTGCTCCCAGTTTCAGTGAAGACGGATAGAGGGCCCATTGGAGCTCCTATTTTTCCTTCCCCCAATTGAAGATTTAATGTTCATTGCAAAATGAAGGATGTATGGTGTCTATTACTGGATTTATTTGTGCAGATGCTCATTTACTCTGCTTTTTTTATTGCAGGCTATCTTCTTGTGGCTGGTAAACCATATTATGCCCTGGCCCTCGTTGGTTTAATACTTCCACAAGTGTTTTTCCAGGTATGAGACATCTATTCTAGAACCTACACTTTAGGCTTATGCATTACATTCTCACCTGATAAGATACATTTCTGAGGTGGTTAATATCAGAGGTTGGTTTAGCTTCAAATGATTACGGGGGGACCCCCCCCCCTTTTTTTTTTTTTTTTTTGGGAGCATTGACCTGTCAGTGTTCTCGTAGTTACTATTAAGAAATTTGTAGTTAATAATGATTTAGGGGATGGTATGTTTTGATTCCATTTTGGTCACCTTTACCTTCTTTTAATTGAGTGCATTCTAATATATATATATATTCATACAAGGCAGTCTGGCATTATTACCCTTTAGTGGGTCTGATACTGCCTCTTGTTTATTCCGGAAGGTGAACATGAATTCCATCATTCAAAGCTAATCTGGTTAACTCGGTTTTAAGCATGGTGTCTTGTATTGCAGTTCAAGTACTTCCTCAAAGATCCAGTCAAATACGATGTCAAATATCAAGTATTCATTCCTCTTACCTGATATGATTTAGCTTTTCAGATTAGTATTTGTTACTATGAGTCGGCTTCAGACCAGAATTCAACTGCTGTGATATCTCTAATATTATAACCGCTAATTTCAGGCTAGTGCCCAACCGTTTCTTATATTAGGCCTTTTGGTGACGGCTCTTGCAACCAGCCATTGATCATCACACAAGTTTGCCAGCCAAAAGAGATCGATCCAGAAGTACAGTTGCTTAATTACCGGGGGAGGGACCTCTCTGTTCCCACGTACGCTAGCTGCCTAAACAATTAGGATTATGCTTCAAGTTCTCTCCATCCCATTTCATGTTGGTCTGCTAAACAATTATTTTGGAGAGAGAAAGTAGTATCAACAACAGTTCTTTATTTTTGGAGATGACATTTTATTATAATATTAATAGAACTAAATATTTGAAATCTGAAAGGTAACCGCTTTAGATAAAAAAACATCAGTAGCTTATATATAGATAGATTTGTTTTGAAGTTTATACTAACAATTGTAGAATATTAACCTACTAAATATCAGTTTTGAGTTTTAGTAATATTGAACTTAGCCTTTTTTTTTTTTTTTCAAAAAAATAAAAATAAAATTATTATTGCTATTGTGTATATATATGTATATTTTCTTTTCTTACTTGGTTCATTAGCATGTGTAATAGCGTAATTTTATTTATTTTTAACTGTTAACACTTTATAATAAAAAAGTTTTCCATTATTTTACTGATTAAGAGTATTGAGTATTTTATTATTAGTATTATTATTTTTTTCTTTGGGCTCCTCGTTACTAATTATAAATTAATTGGGTATTTTTGATGTTTTAGAAGAAGATAATTACGGGTTTACGGTAGGGTTTAGACTTGTCCAATTCAACGTATATTTATGTATGTATATATGTTTGTGTATATACGCACACATCAAACATATAGAACGTATCCATGTAGTATTAGTATATTAATAGAAACACATCTCATTTAGTTTTGTTCAGAATATCAAAGGTTACGGCAATTATCTCATGTAGCTTTGTTCTGAATATGGCAATTTAGGGGCGGTTGAAGAATTAGCTAATTTAGGTAATCATTTATTTTAATATATATATATAGAGTAATTTTAATTTATTATCCCCTTAGTTTCAATACTTTGTCTTAATCTTAAATAATTTTAGAACTTATTTTCATTGATAAAAAGAACAGTATCTAAAATTATGTAGTATTTATGATATGTTTACCAAAAGAATTAATTTAGATGAATTCTATTGCTTTTTTAATTTCACCAATGATAAAATCTTTCTCCGTCGTCTTTAATTCCAAACGTGATTTACTCAAAAATATATTAAATAATCATTAGTTTCAAATTAATGGAATAATACTTGTCTTAAGTTATTGTTTAAAGAGGTGTACTAAAATTTAATAAATAATTCTGTCTCAACGGCTAAAAAAATTATCTTTAAATAAACATTTTATATTATGCTAAGTTGATTAGGGCTAACAAATAAATGATAATGCTCCCACGCTACGACTAATACAAGAGCAGAACGTATTTAAGTACCAAATATCAATCATAATGGTTCTTCGTTATGCAAAGAATGATAAATTATCCTTGATAAGGGTTATCAAATTAAGTTGAACAAAACACAAGCCAACAAATCATTGTTTTTATCTGCTGCTACAAGGAAAAAACCTTGATGTGACATTAAGGAAAGTTACCCTCAGTTTTCACCTATAGATCAAAGAACTATTACTGTCAAAAATATCATTCTTCTCATAAGAATCCCGGTGACTGAATTTTGTCCCACTCAAGGAGCAGAAAATCAAACATAAACACCACTAGCAAGAAGCAAGAACAACGATCCAAAACCCTGCACCAATAGAAGGTCATTCAACATAAAAAACAGACAGACATTTCAAAACATCAGTTAAATTATTAAAAATCCTAACATACTAGGAAGACAGATGCAACTGCCCCTGTTGTGAGCTCTTTAGCCAGGCTGCGGTTTTTCCTTGAAGAGGTTGCCTCATAGCTGCAACGGAAAATTAAGTTATGAGAAACCACAACGTAGAGTAAAGAAAATATATGTATACAACCTAAGAAATTTTATATGGATGACAATAATATGCCCCCCAAAGATCATGACGTGTCCAAAGTCAATGCCATGATCATACAAGAAGAAGAGCAAGTTATCAAACATGTCTCTAGACTTTGTTTTCGCAAAGGCAATTGGTAGAGCTTAACAGGTGAAAGAAGTGTAGGTATATACTGGGCTGCGTCAAATCAAGGAGCTAGCCCCACGACAAGTTATCAAGGTAGCCTACCCCCCCCCCCCTTTTCATGTGACCGTAACCATTCTGGGAAGACTCTCCCCGTGGGGTTATAGACCTTTCCCTGGTTAAGGAGCAAGATCCAGTGAACCCTCCCTCTAAACAAAGAATGTTTGCGCACTCAGCAAGATCATCGGGGGTTGATAGTTTGGTGGTTAGAATTAAGAGCACATTGAGGCTCCCTCAACCGGTCTAGATGGAGTTACTCGGGATGAATTATTACCATATAGGACTGAGACAGTCAAAAGCTGAACCCCCACTAGGCGTATATGGAGCCTTGGCTCATGCCATAAGGACTTGCCTGTATAAATCCCTCCTCTTCTAGAGGGTCCATTCATTTATTCCATCATCACCATCTCTCTCTCTCTCTATTGTTTCAGACTGCCTTGATTCTCATCTCACTATCTCTAATGACTCCATCATAGACGATGGCTGACATTGTTCCCAAATGGTCAGACTTCTCTCCTAAGTTTGATCACCCACAAGGAGCAATTCAAACACTTGCCACACGTATATTTTAACTCCAGCTTAATAGGTTTAAGACAAAGAATGACGATATAATAGATTCAGGTAGAAAACATAATAAAAAATGAAATATATACTATGGATCAAAATTCATGCAAGGACTGGAAAATGATATTTTTACATGAAGCATGAACGATTAAAGCTAATACCCAATGCATCTAGTCTGTCGAAATTGCCCTTTTAGACCAAGAAATAGATAAGCAGGTACAATATCCCCCCCCCCTTCTTTCTTTTATTTGACAGTCTTATAAAGTACTCGTTCAGCATTGGAGCTCTTTACTTGACCACCTACACTTCAAATCAACAGCAAAACCACCAAGAAAGTTGCAAAACCCCACCCCCACCCCCCACCCCAAAAAAAAAAAAATGGTTTAGATAAAACAAGAGGTGAACAACTTGGGAATAAACCAATCCAATAGACTCACAAGAAAGTGTAATCATGTTTCACACCAAATGCTAAAACCTCAAAA
>QLOD02000013.1:1220805-1232027 GCA_003260245.2 Sideroxylon spinosum | reverse complement strand
CATTCTTGAAAAATCATCCACAAATGTGACAAAATACCGAAATCCCAATTTTGAAGTAACTCGACTTGGACCCCAAAAATCAGAATGAACTAATGAAAATCGACTTGAAGATCTGTTATTGACTCGAGAAGCAAAAGGGATATGATGATGTTTTCCCCACTAACAAGATTCACAATTTAAAGAATATAAATGATGTAAACTAGGAACCATGCATTTTAGCCTATTTAACGATGGATGACCAAGACGGCAATGAATGTCTAAGGGGAAGCTACTGCGGAACAGGCTCTAATTACCTCAATATCAAAATAGTAAACTCCTCCAACTTCATGCCCTCCACCAATCTTCTCCTTTGTCGTCATATCCTGAATAACAACAGAATTAGGAAAGAAGGTCACTGAACATTAGTGGTGCTTGGTAAGTTGACTAACATGCATAAGATTAAAAGAAAAATAAAGAACATAGAATACTGAGGCTAGAGAAAGAGAAGGGGAAGGAACAACTTTACCAACACCATTGATTGCAGTAGTTGACCCATTAGCTAATGTAACTGCTGGGAGAGAGGTAGAGTATTGAATACTAGAAAACAATGAAAATGTTCAACACATGTGATTGGAAGCTCCAGAGTCTATAATCCACTTGGGAGAATAGTGAGTGGAGAGACATAAAATGGAATTACGTTGTTGAGCAAAGGAAGAAGAAAGATGAGAGGCCTACTGAGCTTTCTGATACTGCAGGAATCTTAAATACTCATCTTTAGGAAGAGTTACAGTCTGTGTATGCTTGCTAGTAGATGAATCTAAAGGGACTATATGTGCCATTTGGGGTTTCACAATCAACTCCAATGATGCTAGCAACAGTGGCGAAAATTCTTCGCGTAGCTAAGTTTCTTCAACTTTTGACAAAAAAGGTATGAATCAACTGAGCAGCAACGGGTTGATAGCCTATTGCTTTGACAGACGATGAAGTGCGTGACCTTTGGCACTTCCAGAATTTGACAGAAACAAAACACACTGATGGACTTATGCTTGTCGGAGCTCCAATCGGTGCTTCCAACGTTGCTGGACTTTGACAATTAGTCCAGTGACTAACATAGACAGATATAGGAGCAAAGAACAAGACTAGGAAGGTTCTTGCTCTGAACACACAAACTGAAGCAATAAGTGGATAGCCCAGAAACAACAACCGGAGGTGACTAGAGTGTTGCCGATCTCCGACGAAGCTTCTGCGGATGGTCCGAGTGGCTTCCGGTGGGACACTCGCCCTCACGCGCGACACAGGAGGAGGCGCGTGAGGCCCAAGCGTAGACGAACAAGAGGCACGTGGCGGTGCGTAGAGAGGGTTCCGGTGGCGGCAATTCTCCGACTAGGGTTGCCTGACTCCGGCAACACTTCTGAGCTCCTTCACGCTTTGAACCAGCAAATAAGGAGACAGCTTTGTCCCTTTAACAGTGCCAAGAGGTCTTCTCCGGCTTCCAACATTAACCCTGTGTTGACACCAACTTTTCTGGTATTGACATACACAGAAGACTAACACTAATGACACACACAGGCTCAGAATAGATGCTCTGATACCATGTGATAGAACATGATTAATGAGAAAAACTTGACTTGTATATTAGATCCTCAATAGGGGTATATATACATGTACAAGGATGTCTTTCCATGTTCCTATAGTCTAGGTACATTATACATTAAATACAAATACATGTACATTAACAAAAACAAATAATCTAAAGTCAAGAATCTTTCACTTCTATCTCATCTGACAACAGAAAAAGACCTAGTGGTGCCTGCTAGAGTATAATATTTATGTTTTGACCAAATGAAAGAGATAAACATTTGGTGTCATAGACAATAAGGTCCCCTTTGATTATCAACAAAAATCAAAGCAGAGTGCCAGGCCATCAGGGTCACAAAGGTTGCAGTGATATAGCCTGCATATATAAACCAGGTCTCTCCAAAACCAAGGGGGAGAAAAAAAAAAACATTCTCTATGAAAAAGATCTGTAGATTATATACATCAGTATCTTGCAATCATGGGGTTTTGATATTGCAATTGTACAGTACAAATCTGGCCACGTAATGCAAGGCATATAAATGCAAGTAGAACAATAAAGCAAACTGATAGGACACAAGCATTGTTACCGAATTTCAAAAGTATTACTGTCACAAGATGCATGTTTCTACTGACCTTGTCGAGCCATATGTCAACCAGACAAAGAAGTACATTTTCATCACTTGGAAATCCAGCCTTCTGGAGGAGTGGCAATAGCAATGGCTCTGATGTTATTTGTGCAAGGAAATTGGTATTCATTACCAAAATCCTTGCCAGGATGGCTGCTGAAGATGCTTTCACAGCGGTCTTCAAAGGATCGTGGTCATCTCCACTAGTCAAGCAAATAACGACTAATTTCTAGCAACATGAGCAAACAAACAAACAAATTAAACTGCCTTCGGTAGCCAAGACAATGACAACTGGTATTTAGTGCTTAAAAACAAACAAGCAAAGACCTGCAGTTACCTGAAGAGTGCTGCTAATCAATGGGGGCACCTCCACCGGAAAACACTGTAAACAACAGGAGCATATGCATACTTTGTTTAGTATAGATGAAACCCATTACTGCTACATGCATTCGTTTAACTCTAAAGATTACTCAAAGAGCATTTGGATGTTAAAAAACAACGGCATCATTTGGTTCTCTATGGCATTCCCCAGTAGCAAAAGAACCATCAATGCAAGCAGCACTGTTCTAAAGCGTATTTTAGTAAAACAAATATCCTCAACCTCAGTTTGGGAAGGAAAAAACTCTCTTTCCGTAGCTGACTAGTAAAAAGATGGCTTTCATTTATTTATTTATTTTTCCTTGCATTTGGGAAGCCAAAAAAAAGGCTGGATTGTTATAGCTAGCTTTTTTGTTCATTTGACATATTTTCCCTTTATGGTTTAAAAGAAATTTAACATGTAATTGGATAATTCTGGTCAATTTAGAAAAAATCCAAATAACTAATTAGCCAAAAAATGTAAAGCTCGTCGGGTTCCCAAACCGGGCCTCAATGCAGAACAGTGGAACATCCACAAAAACTCAATACCCATTGGACATCCAAATTTGTTTAAATTTCAGAAGTTGTAATTGAAAGTCTAGAGACAATTACCTGAATTAGGATTTCAATGACTGGAAGAATTGAGAGCAACCCTCTATCATTGACGTTTCCAACAACCAGATCAAAAAGTTTAGCAACACGAGGAGCATGCAGACTGAGAAAATCAGTTCCACCAAGAATTATGTAGCATTCAATAATATTTGCAGCAACCTATACTTCAAATTGAGTAGAGTTCAGGATCAGCCAAAATCCAACAGGAGAAAAGTGAAACTAAATAAAATATTCTTATAGACCTTCAAATGATCAAAACTCCTTTCCAGGATTTCCAGTAGACGAGGGAAATATTCTAACAGTTGAGGCACCATCGAGGGGGCATGAGAAAGTGTAGCTTCCCATAACTGCATGACTATGTCACCAGCATTAGCATGCCATACATAAATAATATGTGGTAGTGATTTTTCATTATAGCAAATAAAAATATATATATACACACAAAAAAAGAAAAAATTAAACAAAAACACTGAATTACTGACCAACATGCTGTCTTCCAGAAGTTCATCCGGGCAATTCACGTCAATCCCAATTTGTAAAATGGGGAGCAGCATGCTATAACAAATGGGGGAATTATAACCAAGTGCAACGACAAAGTTCTTCAATGCAGTTAGTAGCTGAATCTGCAGAAGACTTTCTCCAGAGGATTCCTCCCAGGCCTTGGAAAAAAGGGTACTTTTTATCAGTGGAAAGCAAGACCAATCAGTGAAATTATCATATTTGTTTCGTATGATAACTGAATCATGTATCTTGATTGATGGAAAGAATCCAGTGGAATATGTCGAATACATTCATTAGACCAGTTACAGCATTCAACACCCCTACCAAGTAACCAGGAAAGCATCCAAGTTAACTCTCTGAAACTGAACTTACAAGATTTTAATTACATCTCACTACTCTCCTAAATGATTTTTTTTTTTTTCCTTATTTACTACCCCTGTTGTTTCCATCACATTTATATCACACTGATGTATAAATATACATCATTTTCCTATTAATCAAATTATCTCATCTAACCGGGTTCAGTTATGCCTGGTTTTATGGTTTTTGACCAGCAAAGTTTTTGTTTCAAGGAAAATGCAGATGTAGAGTGAGATAATGCCACAAAGTTGTGGGTCACATGTCAAATAGTTGATAGTTCCCCAATGATTCATTAATATAGTTGGATATGTTGACTTCCACGGGTTGCATGATTAGATTAAGTAATCAAAGGATTGTTTGTATCTTGAATCTTAACTGAAGATCGAAACGAAGACAACTCCCTTTTTTCATTGTCACCCACTTACCAACCCTTCTCAACCACGGAAGAAGGGCATAAATCAATAGCAAATCATGATGTGTAATTGTATTTAATGGTTATATGAGCAACATTGTGTACTTCTATCTTGAAATGCAACAAAAATGGATCCTCTGAAAGGATTCTTGTCCATACATATGATTTATTTCTTATTCATTCTCAGTTTACAGAGATATCATCAAAGACTATATCTACGAGTCACCAACATAAGTAAAAGTCACCTCACTATGATTTTTGTGTAGCCAGCGAAACTTCCTTGGTTCGGTCTAAATTGGTTGTGTAAAAGATAAGCACTAAACAAACTGGACAAGACATGGACTTAATTCCAATCCACATCATATAATATTTGGAAGTCATGGGCCATCTTGGTAAGAAGTCAAGCTGCTTTATTTCTTTTCAAAGGGAATCAATCGGGTTCCTTAATACTATCTTTTTCTCACCCCCAATTTCACAGATTCACTCGCATCAAGAGACAAGAAACCATATTTCAAATAATACCTTCTGAAAAAATTGCACCAACTTGTTTGCAGATGGAGTGATTTCACCGACGTGTGCAATAAGAATCGAGATAGAATTTAAAACTTGAACCTGAAAATAGCAAGTAAGAACTGTAATTATTCAATCTTGTCAAACAAAACAAAATCAGATGCTGTTATACAAAATCCTACCACACTTTTCACTTTATGCAAATTAATCATTGTAGAATCACTAATCATGAATTTAGGCATAGGACACAATATCGAAAAAGAAAAAAGAACTGAAGAAAAGGAAAAAACTTAGGTATTCACCTCCCAGGGCACAAGCGTGCCTGCACATGTAAAAGAAACATTGTGCATGCCCTTAAGTTCCAAGGTTTCGAAGGAGAATCAAATTCATCATGGTCCTGTAAGAAGCTGCCTAATATTTTTGAACGGCTTCTGCAACAGGGTATATGGCGTAATTAGTTGCTTCAGATATATGAGGTGGTTCACCAAAGCCAAGAGAGCATGAAATTCTTCAAAAGTTGAGGGGCTTCAAAGAATGTTGGCAAGCTGAAGTAGCATTTACTATCAAAATTGGTCTGGTTTTCTATTATCATGAGTATTCTCTATAGCTTTCTGACACCAATTTCATTTCCACCATTCCAATGAAAAGGGTAATGTAGTGCACAAGGCTTCCGCATTCCGGGTTTGCAGAGTCAAACGTACGCAGCTCTCTCTCTGAATGCAGAGAGGTTGTTTCTTTAATGTGGCAACTTAGACTTTTAAATATCATATAATTAATGACTTGCCTGAAATCAGGAGGGTGAAATTGTTTAACTAGGCTTTGGGAATGATCATGGAGATACACTTGTTAGAAAAAAAAAAAAGCTTGGAGCATGTGGTCTCTTCAGAAGTAGTTGGGATGATTGGAACACCTCTAATATCAATGTGCGGAGATGTACTTGGTGTGGGGAAGATTATCAGAAGAGTGCAAAGACATAAATATCTTACAATTAATGAAGATGCGTCTGAAACTAGAAGGGTGAGGTTGCTTAATCAAGCTTGGGGAATGGCCAAAGATATGCTTGTGAAAAGAATACATAACTTGGAGAAGTGTGGTCTCTTCTGAGGAAGTAGTTGAATAAGAGGGTAGAATGATGGACTTGGTGGGGGAAGATGGACGTAGTGGGGGAAAGTGGACCTGGTGTGTGGGAAAGTATTTGAAGAATGTGCTAAGAGTTCGTCACAAATAGCTAATTTGCAGCAGGACAATATGGTAGAGTGACCATCTACCATACTCCCATGATATCTAATGCAGTTGTTAGGCATTGACAGTCTTTTATCTTACAGTGCTGGATCATCGGAGACTTGATAATGATAGGGTGTTGTAAGATATCAAATTTTAGACCATGGTGCAAGTTGAGAAACAGAGACTGAGAGTTCTTTGAAGTGCAGTATTGGATGGAAGGATTAGATTAGTTGCTGTTGTGGTCACTTTGAGGATTCAACTACAATAGAAGCTGAACCATAAGACCATGATCAAGGCCGAAACTACAAAAAATTTGAGCCCAGTCTATGCAGAGAATGTGCTATATTCAATAATATAGGATGTCCCTGCATCACATCCTCAAGTATTTTCTCATACGATCAGCTCCTTTTCCAGAATTTAAAACTCCTACTTTTGAAGCAAGAAATAAAATCCACCAGAATAATAGAGTTAACCCTGCTAATGGAGATGATCTCTTTTAGAAGTAAGGATTGAAATCCATGAGCTACAAGGCTCAAAACCAAACCCTAAAAATAGATAATAGGAAGAGAAGACAACAAACGTGTGAAGTCTTTTAAAGAAAAACCATCTTTGAAAAGAAAGAATATAGCCCTATATCTATGTATATATAGCTGGAGAAATTCCACGAAAAAAAGAGAAGCAAAAAATGACCACAAATGAGAAGTGACTAGACTGCAATCGCTCAAATGCTAGCCACACACAAATTACATGCAGCCACCCAATAACATGTCTTAGGGTTGGTTTTGGTACCGAAAGCAGTTTTTGGTTTTTTGTAGCCAACTTTCGTCCTATGTGGATTTTTTTGACCAACTTTTGATTATCTTTTTAGAAGATGTAGTTTTTAGGCGGATCAATTGCATTCGGAAAAAAAAACCAAAAAACAGACAAACAAAAAAACAAAAACGGAGGTCAAGTTTTTGATTTTTTTTTTTTTTTTTAATGAATACAATTAACACGCCTAGAAACTACATCTTCTAAAAAAATAATCAAATTTTTATAGGACAAAAATAAGCTACAAAAAACCAAATTATGTATATAAATCTCTCAAAGGTTCGCTAATAATTTAGTTGGTAGGTCTCTTTGATGTGTTGTCCAGAAAGAGGACTCAATGATTATTTGTTCTCCGGAGGCAAAAGTAAAATATTTTGGTAGATAGAGATCCCAACTTATCAATGGATATAACCCCTTTGGTATGAATAGTTCACTGGTTTGGGCGTGGAGGTTCTTATTTGGAAAATTTATGTTCTTAATTTCCTAGCGTGGATATCGGCAGGAGTTGATTGAAACTTTAGCATAGGCTCATGAAAAAAGCTACCCAATATTCAGGAGATCCTTTCTCCGAACCCATACGTGTTTCTAAGGGTCATACTATAAAATTAAGTAAACTATAAAAATACACCCCATGAAATAACATCTAAAGTCTTCAATTGAGCAATAACAAGTGCAAGCCTAGAGATTAAATGAAAAACAAATAAATAAATTTATGTCTGAATCTTCTACTTATTTAAACCAATCTGAAGCTTTCGCATCAAAATCATCCACAGAAAAATGTCACTTCAAATAGTTTAAAGCTTTGACTTAGGTCTTTTTAGTATTTATTGTAGAGTTTTCACTTAGAATTACAATGGGATCGCTTGAAAAGCACACAACACATTTCAAATAGAAGAAGCTTTATAAGAAATGGTACCAAAATTTTCCACGTTCACTAGACACCAGTTTTTTTAGCATTTATTACCTCCTTTTCACTTAATATACAAGAAATTATTTCTAAATCAGCACAAAATTTGAAAATCTTAGAGACGGATGCTTGATACAATATCCAATGTACTCAAGTTCATAATTGTGACAATAGTTCAAATGATATTGCATCATTTCTAGCATGCACAACAGCTTTTCCACCAAGTTATAAACAAACATAATTATCTGGAGAATAGAGTTATTGAGACATACTCCACACAGAAAGCACTTCACAGATGAAGGAATACTAACACATATAAACAAATTCAGAAACTAACTAGAATGAGAAACATCAGCAATAATTAACCTTTGAGTCAAACTCCTGGACTTCCTCCACTAATTTGAAACATAAATCCCAGCATAATGGAAGGAGATCGGAAAAATCATTCTCGGAGAAGTTTGCATCTTCAACAAGAAAGCACAAAGACCGAGATGCAGCCAGCTGCAAAAATTGGGGCGCAACTTCAGTGATTTAACAGGATTATCAAATGCTAATACACAAAGCTGAAACTTAATTTTATAAAATGCATATACAGTAAGCAGGAATGGGAATCCATATAAAATGATTGTACCCTGACACACAGGTCTGAGTGCTGAAGCAATTTGATCAAGGCACAATATACCGGTCTTCTGGTGTCATCTTTAATCTGCAAAGGAAGAGAGAACTAAAAAATGAAATAAATTTATGTGCCCTTGTATAAACTAAAACAAGTTGGCTGAAATCCAATTAAAGAAAATAATTTTAACATTTACTGCTATAGTTTCTTCCAACATATCCATTTCACATTATCATATCATCCACAAAACAAACCAGAAAAAATCCTTGCATAGCAAGGAAATGACAAACCAAAAAACCATAAGTAATTTGATGTGAGCTGATTGTCCATAACGATGCTCCAGGCAGTAAGTGAATGATCCTGGCATTTATGCACTTCTGAGGGGATATTCTTCCCTCCTATTCCACCTTAACATGGGACCAAGTAACTTAGAGGGCCTGTTCAATTATAGTTTAAGAAAAAACGGTCTTGAAAACATGCTTTTAGAAAATATTCTGAAGAAAATGATTTTTTATTCAAAAAAAAATGCAACAATTACATTCAGAAATCAGCTTTGAAAAGATTATATATATATAGATATGCAAATCAGCGAAGGATCTATAACTCAAAAGGACAAATTGGAATCTACAAAAAAAAAAAAAAAAAAAGCTCGCACACAGGCTAGAACGCGTGCAAAGTTGGTCACAAAACATCTTTTGGATGGTTTCAAATTTATAGCTTTTTTTATCTTGGTTTCGACAAAATGAAACAGAAAACAAGGCTATCAAGCACAGTCCCATAAAAGGGAACCCTAAACTGGAACTAGAACCTATTTCTTTATAAATAAAAACGTATTAAATGACATCTAGGTGATGCCCCCAAAATACAAAAGGTGATCCAACTAAGAGAGATAGGATATATCCATACGTTCTGCGAAGTGTAAAATCCACACAGCATCAAGTCTATACCCTGGAAAGCCAACTATACACGAGGCAAAAAAATGCTTCACTTTACAGTCTGTGTGTGTTGAAAATTTTTCGAACCCCCCCCTCAAAAAAAAAGAAAAGTACCACCCATGAAAGACAGAGTGGCAATAAATCTCCATGCTTTCTCCTCCTCTTGCCTATCTTCCCTCCCCACCATGTCCTGAAAGGAAGTCTTACATCCAAAGGGAAGACCCACTGGATTCCAGACCAATCAAGTGTTGGCTCCCAAATCTCTCTTGTCCAGGCACACTGAATGAAGAACTGGTTGGTGGACTCTACCTTCTATTTGCACAAGTAGCATTTATTAGTCAAGATCAGCCTTTTTATAATGAGATTATCCATCAAGAGTATCCTTCCTTGAAGTATACAACAAACCAATAAGGCCACCATAGGGGGCGCTTCATTTTTCCTAAGACAAGGGAAACCCACCTCCCCGCTTGCCTCCAGTCTTTTATAAAAGGATTTCACCTTGAACCTACCTGGAACTAGAACCATAATCAGATGGAGGTTAAGTTTCTGCTTAACACTTGATCTGACTTGGGGTAAGTTTCTGCTTAACACTTGATCTGACTTCTACATAGTTTACAGTTGCCCCAAAGAAAACAGAGGGAAAACAATGAATCCGAAGATGGAAAATTTTCCATCTAGTAAGCTCCTAAATTTGGTGTTAGCCAGGAAAAAACCTGTAGCATCATGTCACACCACTCAACAAAAATTTCCACGTGGACACAGAAATAAGCTTACAAACAAAGGACTCCTACCAACAATATTATCTTTGCAGGACCACCACGATCATCCAACCTCAAATTTCGATAAAGTGCATATATCACTATCATCCAAGCTGATTGGGTTCCGAGGCATCGGTCTATTTACATAAGACAAACACAGACCCAATGACCTAAATTCATCCAAAAGACCAATGCATGCCACTATTTTACATCAGACACGAACAAGGATCAACCTAATTGATTCAAAAGACTAAAACATGCCTAAGACACTGGTTGTTCTTTATACCCAATAATGACACAGAAGACTAAAACATGCCTCTTTGGTTGTTCTTTATACCCAATAATGACACACTCTGTGGGTGGGAAATTTGTTCCAATTCTACGATGTCACATGGAAATAAAAGATGGGAAGCTGATATCTGGGGCAAACAAACCATGATTAACCAGTTAGACCCAAGGATTTGAACGGCATGTGGCCTATAAATGCAGGCCCTCTTCACATCAGGATATAATTGGTACCTTGCCTGGAGGTAACTTGCCTTCAGCCTAGAATTCATGGTTAGCTCTCAAATAAGTCAAATTCAAGAGAGGCTAGGATGCTGATACTTTGATCTATGCACTAAGACATGGCCAAAAAGTTAAGCATCCCCTAACCACCATATATAAACTCAAACACCATACTATTTTCCATTTCACAGAACTTGTACCAGAAAAACAAGGATCAAGCAATTTTAATTCCAGTTGTCATAATTTCCTTTCAGTGACAGTCACGTATTCAGGAAAAGCAAAAATTCTACTTAAGGCATTTGTGTTGCATACATACCGCTCAATTTACTGTTAATCAACCACACACACTGAAAATATGATGTACAACAAACCCTGAGGTTCTCAAGCAAAAGTAAAGATATACGTAAAAAAGGGATTTTAAAGGACACAATAGTAAAATTCCTTTATAATAAACACCAATGAGAAAGAAGCTCTGCAATTTTATTTCCTACCTACCCGATGTTATCAAGTCAAGAAAAGTACAAGCAATC
>QLOD02000013.1:1079089-1125741 GCA_003260245.2 Sideroxylon spinosum | reverse complement strand
GCTCACTAAAATTGTATAGATGGAAATAATTAATAATTAATTAATCACAGTAAGTACCAGGGTGGGAGGACAGCTTCCTGGATCTTTTTGTAAGAATTACACGTAATTCACCCTCAGTGCCTTCGAAGATGCAAATCAAAACGGCAGCTCTTCTCTCTTTAGCAGACATAGACAGCATGATCCCTGTAATATTGGATGATGAGTAGTTAATAATAACATTGTTGTTATTGGTACAATCAATATTGTTTTCAGTATCTCCTCCTCCATTCAAACTAGGGGGCTTGTAACACCGAAGCTGTTCTGCAAGACTCTGGAGTTTTTCGCTGTCCCATCTCTCTAGTAGTTGGCTTTGGCACCCCATTTCACTATCTCTGCAGGGAGGGGTTGCAATGCAAGCCATTAATTACAAAAACTTTGATGCTTGGGGGAATGTATAATGAACATTTTCCACAGCTTATATATATAGAGAACAATTGTCAAGGATATATATATATATATATATGTCTAAGACCTGTTTTGATAAAACCTTAAAAGTTGGAAATTTTGAAAAAAGTTCAAAAAAAAAAAAAATTAGAAAAGATGGGTGATCTTGTGTGTGTGTTTTTATATTTATTTAGTAAAAGTTAAAAAAAATTAAAAAATATTAAAAGTTGGAGAAAGTTAGAATTTTTTTAATTTGCCAAATGGCCCTTAATGGCATCTATGAAACAAATCATGTGCGCTATATATGCTGAGTGATGCGGAATTTTGGTGATTGAAGACAATGCATATATACTTAAAGAAGAGCATCACCACATATATATGATTTTTGTTGTTCTTACCTTACTAGTAAAATAGCATTTTACTTTCGGTAACAATACGTGTGAATGACTTTATTACATATATTGCCCGCGAATTCAAAAATGCTTTCATTTCGATAATTATGCTTTTATTAACCAAACATTTGACTCTCAATTATTTTTTAATTTTCTCCTAAATTGTGACGGATTAACAATAATATAGGTAGATATATAAGGATTGTTAAGTAAGTTATCACCGAAATACCGTGTAATACTCCAATCTCATATTACCTCAATAAAATTAAATAAACCGTGGTATATATAACTCCGTTTGGAATAAAATAAAAAAATATAAAATTTTATAAATCTCTATAAATATGAATTACAAAATTTTTAATTTTTTTGTTTATTACATAAAATACGAGATATTAATTTTTATAAATTTGTACGATTTTATATAATTCCGAACTTACTTAATATTCAATAACTCTGTAATATAATATATTTTAAAAAATTGTGCGAATATCGAATATTATTAGAACTCCAAAATAATTTCTAAAGAGTTTCAGGATGGGTAGTAATTACTGAGACAGAGAAGAGAGTTTGACTGGTAACAGGGAAAATGTCACTTTTATCCAGGATGAGACAAGTGGTGGCATATGGAAGGGCTAAATAAAAGCGGATTCTGTAAGCATAATATGTATATATATTCAACTTGCTAGTTATTCTGATGTCTTCTGTGTCATTTTCTAGGCCCTGAGATACCATTCCCATTTTAATTAATCTTCCATGGAAATTTTGCTGTCCTGACCACCAGTTGCAAAGCTGGACCAGCCCATCTCTCTCTCTCTCTCTCTCTCCCTCTCTCTCTCTGCGACAAAATGAAGGTGACATTACCACAACTAACTTAAGCCTTCTATTGTGATAAAGAAAGTAGCGTATTGTATTCTGTAGGACTGTAACTAAATATATATATTTTGTACACACGGTATGACGTGCCTAATATGCTGAGGGATTGTTTTGTTTTTCAAGGCCTATATATTTATTAGGAGTATTCCGTGCCAAAGACACCGTTGAGACAGCCCCTCTCTCTCCTCTCTCTGTGCCACAGCTCCCTCTTTCTCTCTCATTTTTCTGTCAGCTGAGACAAATATCCTATTAATCTGAGCCTCCTTATCATATAAATATCATTCACCGAACCTCCTTGGGGTAAATGAGGTGAACATTTTTATCATGGAAAGTAACGGTTAAATGAAATAAATTGGTATTCTCGGCCCAGAATATTCCACAAACAATTTGGCCATCAAATATTCTCTCCAACGACTCTGAAGTCTGATCCATATTCTTTCCCCATATATCTCTTTCACCCTCTCTATCTTTCTGTATTCTCTGCCGCATCAAATTCCACATTGGTGTTGTATCCCCTAATTGATTAATAAGCTCATCTTGTACTTTTGAACAGAAAAAAGCAATTTGTTATTGCATTTGGAAAACAAATACACTAAACTAGTTAGGTAAAAAGCACAAAGTACACAAAAGAACTAAAAATTAAATATATTTAACTTTTTTTTTTCACTCTACAAATTATTAATTCAATAATTTGATCCTGTCATTAGGGTAACATATCTTTTGATTGAAATGAAAACAACGTAATTCAGTTTAATCCAATCCAATCTTTGGAAGTTTCATTTTATTTTTTTTTCGTATATAATATATCTGGAATTAAACTAATTAATTCGATTAATATTGAGTTAACTTGGGTTGGGTTTTATAGGTAGGATAATTAGATAATTGTAGGTCATGGTTTCACTGAATGGCATAAATAACTCAATCCTCAGCCTCAGCCTCAACAAATTCCATTTTTGGTGTAAAAGTGTTTTGAGGAGTGGTATATAAACTATTCCAAACAAAAAGGTATCTATCTCTTCCAAATATCTTGGCACTTGCGCCATGTTTGGCCATGAAAATTTCATTCTCGTACTTCATTCCTGTTTTTTTTTTCTTTTTTAATTTGGAAAGCTTTGCCATTATAATAAATTGTGTCAAGAGAATCACAATTGTGAAGGGATCTCATGTTTTTATTCATTTATAAAAAATAAAAAATAAATAAAGATAGAGAAGGAATAAAAATAAAAAATTTAAATAATTAGTAATTATTGTAAGCTGCTACCACCACCACACCAACCGTTACTACCACTTTCGAGAACAGGCAAAGAAATTTGAAAAAAAAAAAAAAAAAGAACTTTCTGCTTAGTTTAAAATTTGCTAATACACTAAACTCCTCTCTTCCAAGCTTTGGAAATATTGCCCATGCAAGTTGTTCCAATTTCATCCCTAGTCATTCACTTACCTCCGCCGTTATTTTTAAATTTTAATTTAATAACGGTTATTAGGTTATAAGATTATTTAATTCAGTACTTGTTTAATTAAAACTTCATAATTATTTTTTTAATTTTTTAGTTTTTTGTTATTTATAAAATTTTTCTACCAAAATGTGATTTTTTATTTAATGAATTTTGGGTATGTTATTGATTTTTAATTATAAAAATTACTTAAAATGTACAAATTAGTCAAAAAATGTTATTTCTTATCAAACTAGTTTTATAGTTTTATTCGTTTTATATTTGATTTGTCGGGAATACTAATAAATTATATATGTAAAGTCCCTTAAAATAAAAAAGAAAAATTAAAATTTGATTGAAATATTTTATTTATTTATTTACTGGCTTGGCTATGAAGAGTTCTAAGTTTCTTCAACAAATTTTTTGTGGAGTACTCAATGTGAAATTATTTTGAATTATTAGTAGTAATAGAATGTCCATAGCCACATGGCCTATTAGCTCAGTTGGTTAGAGCGTCGTGCTAATAACGCGAAGGTCGCAGGTTCGAGACCTGCATGGGCCAATAATTTTTTCCTTTTTTTATATGCATATTTTATTATTCTTGTTTCAATAATTATTCTTGTTCGAGTTGATTTGAAACATTTCTGATGTTGTTTTCTGATCATATGATTCAAAAAAAATTTATTTTTTTGTTTCGTTTCTCATATCTTTCAAAAGTTGGATATTCTTGAGTTAATTTAAAACATTTCTGATCATAAGTTTCAAAAGTATTCGCTGGGCGGACCTATCTATGTTTATGTTGCAAAAGGAGACACAAATCTGTCTACATATATATGTGTTTTATAAGGTTAGGGAACTGCAAGCGCTTTGGCTCTGATACATATAGTTCCCCAGGTGAAACGGATAGTAAAACATTTTAGGGTTTCTTTTTCTGTTTCATTTTCTTCTTCCTTACGACATGGTAAGGGATGATTTGCCGGAATTAGTGGAGTGAAACCCCATGAGGCCACTGGAGTCGAGTAGAGGGATTTGGTCATGACGAACCATTCGTTCAGATTTTTCAATCAGAAGGTAGGTAAACCTAGATTTGATGCCCAGTACTACCGCCAGTATATCCCCGGTTGTTACTCAATCAGAAATCCTACAAAGATGATGATCAAGTGGGAAGTTTTATTTTACAAAGACCCTACTTTTCCTTTATAATACATATATAGTTTTTGTGTTATACTGAAAGTATTTTTAACAAAGTTTTTTTTTGTGACATACGCTTAGTTTATTTTTAATAAAGTTTGATCTAAACAATTACCAAAAAAAGAAGTTTGATCTAAATTTTTGCCAGATTCCAATTCCAAACTAAGCGTGATTGCTTTTCGTATATTAAACTATCATAAGAAATCTACCCCCATAAGTTTGAATATGAAGTCAAAAGAAACTCTTACACACACTTTGTGCACTCTGAAGAAGTCATATTTCTTTGAAGAAATCAGCTTAAACTTCAGCTTGAGAAAGCTAATAAGCAAGCGAATATATTACAAAATCAACTTATGTATAGTGCACATACACACATGAAATATAACAGCTAACGAAATAGAGATTAATTGTCTTCGTTAGTACAAATCACCAAAGGGAGAGTACTCAGTTAACTGATTCGTAGAGTCAATAGGGTTCAATAAATGGGTAAATAGAATAAGAGAAGTTATATAGGATTATGCTATGCACCTATGATTCGAGTTTAATTTTAACCTACTATGAGTGTAATGATTTTTAATACATACAAACGACCACAGTATGATGCATCGTTATTTTATAATTTAATAAAATATGAAAAAAAATTAATTATAAATATGTGTCAGTCTTGCTTTTGTGAAAAAATAACTTCCATTATATTTTAGAACATATTTTCAGCTTGAGTTCCAATGGCTATAGAGCATAGAGCTATGTTTCCTTGAAGGGTTAAGAGGAAGTATTATTTCTCTTATAATTATGTGCATGGAATGTGCAACTCCTAGGAGCAGTCAAGAATTGTTGATTATCTCTCTCTTTTTCTCCGCTCCCTCCCTGGAGATTCATCCGGCAAATTAAAAAGAGGACATATTATAAACGAAAGCTTTCAGTTCTGATACCCCAATCATCAATAAAATTGGTTCCAAAACTTTTCGTACTGATTTACTCATAACTAAAACTTTATGGTCTTTAATGAGATGGAACTTTACTGTTGGTTGAGTTCCAAATAAAATTACAAGAAAAAAGAGATTGAGACCTACAAAATTAATGATGGTAATCCTTGGGGATGAGGTCAAATTTATAAATTATAGCATTGTATGTGATTTGGAAATTCACTTTCTCAAAATTCTAAAATATTTGAGAGGCTTTTGATACAATTGGGACCTTGCACATATATATACGTTAGGATCTTGTTTCTTGCCTAATATTGTTATCATCATATGATTACCATGGTTTCTAAAGGGCTCTACTACCTTGAACTAGATGCAGGCTGAGCAAGTTGGGAGAGAACATCAATACATCACACTCCTTCGTCAATGCATCACATTCCTTCAATTCAACTGGAAGAGAAACCCTAAATATCAGTTATTTTCCTGTCTGTCATAATTTTCATCTATTACGTATATGCATATGACTCTTTGTTTTATACAAACAAATCTTCACCAGCATCTAAAGAATTTGTCTGTCATAATTTTCATCTATTACATACGTATGACTCTTGTTTTACAGAAGCAAATCGTCATCAGCATATAATATATGTATCTTCGTCAAAGTCATTTACAGAATCTAATTGTATCTAATATATCAATTGATCTTGAGAACACTAGTTAGGTCACTTAATTAGGCCCAATAATACAACATATAGAACAAGAACTACAACAAAAGTGCATTTTAGTGATAAATTAAGTTATTAGTGTGATTAATTATACTATAAAATTTTGCATTTTTAGCGATTATTTTTTTTAGTGATAAATTAAATGTACTACATGTAGTGAACTGTGGTTGATCTTGTCTTAACTCTAAATCTAGAGACACAGGCACAAGAGAATACTATTGATCAAATATATATGGTCTAGCTATTGTTGATCCAAACTCTGATTCTAAAGACAGGTGCACACTTTCCTCCTATGTAGTGTGAAGTAACTAAAGAAAGAAAACCCTTCCCCAGATAGAGCAGTCAAGTAGTTTGAAATGCTTAACCAGTAGAGAAGATATATTAGGCTGGGAATCGTACGAATTATGTTAGGAATATGCTCACCTTTTGCAAGACATTTTTACAAATGTAAGAATATATAACAAAATACAGATTGAAACCCTAGCAATCAGAGGCACAGACAATTATAAATTTTTTTAATGAATGGAGCATGAGTCCCAATGCTTTTGAGGATATATTGTAACTTTACTGGGTTTGGAGATCTCACAAATATCTAAGTATGATCATGCTCCATTTGTTTTGAAGTAAAAATTAATAGATAGATATGGAAATATATATTGACTTATCCAATATATATTCTAAAATCTCACCAAATTTAATTGAGGTAACTAGGATCTTGCAAACAAAAGGTTCAAAAGAAACAACAAAACAAGGTTAAGTGGAAGATATTACCTAGTATGACTGGTACAAACAAAAATCAGAGAAATGTGTTCTCTGGGACAAGTACCTCAAGATCTCACTTAGAATTGTCTCATTCATATAGTCAGATCCAGAGTACTTGTCCTTCTCGCATTATCCTTGATGATATCACCCTCTTTCAACCTACTAAGCTTTGAAGAAGATGATGATGAATGCAAAGACAAAGCTAGAATATTACAGTCATCTCCATCATCATCATCCTTCTGGTCTTCCGGACCTTCAATATTCCTCCCCGCTAGCCCAAGTGACAGATTCAAATCAAGGTCATAATCTGAAGCCTTCCTCTTCGTGCCAAACCGATCTTGAAGACCCACAATGTTCAAACTGCGAGGGTAATTGGAAAGGCTGGTTTGCTCTTTTTCTTGTAATTGTGCACTTAAGGGGTTGAGCTCCACGGGGCTTGCGCCGAGTTGTCCCCTCATGGATTTGGAATCACGAGTGGATCGGAATTCATCTTTAAGCACAGGGGTTCTCCATGTTGATTGTTCTTCGAAGGAAGGGATATTGGTACGGAGATCGCGATTAGCCGAACTGCTATAGCTGCTTCCAAAGATCCTATTAGCCAATGCGCCATAAAATCCAGGCCTGGAATTATCAATTGCACTCCGCCCTATGAAAGGGTTATTAATCCAATTCTCATGACGATTCCAAGAAGCATCTCCATATCTGAAGGTAAATAGAAATCTTAAAACTCTCCAAAAATGATAAATCCTTTACAATTAGAACCATGGAGTTTATATGTTTGTAAGGCCAAATTAATACCTGAAACTGGAGTGACAGCTTTGGTTAAATCCTTGCAGCATAGGAAGTTGGCTCAGATTGTAGATATTTCGATCTCCACCTTCTGCAAAACGCCTATGATCTGCAATTACTGTCGTGGAGAGGCCACTTGGATGAGTGCATTCGGTTTGGACAGAAAGAAGAAAAGAAAAACCCTAATTTTAGGCTAATTAATGAGAAATTGGCTTACCTTGGCTAGGATCATCAATCTTTTTGCTTCTATACATCTAACGTTACATCCCCAAAAAAAACAAGAGAAGAAAAAGAAAAGAAAAAATTATGGACAGAAAAGGGGAATCATTATATAGTGAACTATATGAGTAGAGAGCATATATATTAAGAAACCAAAAGGTAATACGTAGATCTTTGTTAACCAAATAACCTGTAAATGGCTCTTGACATGAGAGATGTTAAGTCCTTTCATGTTCATCAATTGAAGAACCAACTTTGGCGTTGCTCCTACACCAAAAAGAATCAACATAATAGATCATTACTAATTAACATCCGTTAGCTGATCCAAATTAATTAGTGGTTCATATAATTAAACTCACTATCTTGTCCACCAAGTCTCTCTACAGCATGAACAAAGCGACGATGTAGATCAGGCGTCCACCGGAGTCTGGGTGTCTTTGATCTGACATAAGGACGCACCGATGGCTTCTTCAGATCATTCTCCTCAACCGTGCTGTTACTTGAGCTTCCCCCATCTTTTAGTTTATATTCGCTACCATCTTCATCTTCGTTTTGGTCTGATGGGCTTGTCTTTGAACATTCTGTGCCACTGCTTCCTTCCATCTCCTTAGTTTCCGACTTTCTCTGAATCTCAAGGTCTACAAAGCTGAATTAGTGACACAAAATTAGTACTAGGAATTAGAGGTTCTAGGTAGTGCAAGCATGCACGCCGTATCAGCTCTCATTCTAGACCTTTACCTATTTGTTCTTCTCATTCCATGAACGAGAGAAGAAGAATATTCTTAAGAGGAAAAGAGACATCAATCTTAACTCGAGAATTCCATGGACTAGGCTCCAAGGAGAAGCGTCACTGTTCTAGAAATGGGAACTCAAGTTCAAACCCTAGACCTTGACAAGGGAGAAGGTAGACTCTCTCTCTCTCTCTCTCTCTCTATTGAGGGATATGCAGTCAATTATTCATCTAAATTTGTATGGGTTTGATTTGTATATCTATAGATGCGCATGAAACATGAATTAATGCTTCCATGCATGATATTAATTGTATAACAAAAAATATATATATTATCATATGTGTAATTTTGAACACATATGATGGGTGTTGTAGTAATTTATCTTAAACAGAAATAATTTTAAAATTTGGGAAAACATTGACGACTGTCCTACTTCATTGACATTTGTACCTTCCACAAATTTCAACGGAGATGCAAAGGCCAAGAACTTCAGTTTTTGTTTATTGAGTAGGTCCAAACAAGTTCGAAGTAAACCATGGTTTTCATTTAGTCTTTACTTGGCAAACCAAGTCTTGGGACCACCCTATTCATCATTCTTGCTGAAGAAAGAAACGTATCCGTTTTTAATTCCATCAAAAGCAGTATACCTTAATTTAACACCATCTTATATTCTAACAAAATCAATATATACCTTAACTTAAAAGAGTAGCTTTTGAAGGGTTCTTTCAAAAATTTCTCTAAGACATTCGCATCATTTAAAATCATTTTAAATTCTATCAAAATCAATATATACGTTAATTTAAAAGATCATGTCTAAAGAATTCTTTTAAAATATTCTTGAACACATTCACATTTGTATTAGTTGTCAACCTCACTAGGTTAGATGCCATATTTTCTACCAAATATTCTGATATGTAAGAACTGCGACATGGTGATTTAATTAGATAATAATTTTTATTTTTTTTTTAATGGACGTAATACTTGCTAAAGAAAGAAACTGCAATAAAATTTCTGTTTCTTTCACAAATTGGAAATCTTAATAAAAAAAAAATAAAAGGTTAAAAGAGAAATCATGATATGGTAAGATTGGGAAATCAAAATCGCCATATAACGCTAGCCAATCAGTGAGTCACATTGCCGCTGATACATGTACATATATTTATGAGATGCCTAGCTGTCGCTGATGCTGACTCAAAAACTCTAAAGAAAAATTGCATGTTTGCAGCTGCCTTTCCGTCGGGAATCACGGGGATTGTTCCTACTCGGGAGTTGGGACCTATAACTCATCCCAGCAAATTTACCCTCAACTTCAATATAGAAACTAAATTTTTATTTATATATATACTTAAAATTAATGTACTGTGTATGTGTGTTTATGCATAAATATGGTGAATCCTAGCTTGCTTTTAATTTTTCTTGTTCTATGTCCAATCAATGGCTGTAGCTGTTACACAGATGTCCTTTTCAATATTCTGCGTGTTGGAGATTTTGAGCTATCAATTAAATAGAGAAAAAGGAAGAACCTTTACAAGTTATACAAGAGGCCTTTATCATTCTTTCCATGTGTAGGCATGGTATTTTTGACCGTGATTAACTTAGATCTCCCCAGATAAAGCCTTTGACAACCATATATATATATATATATATATATATTCACGGGCTTCTTGAGTGGAGTGATAATAAAGAGTTCCCAAATCCTTAAAAAAGTTTTAGCCTTGATTCATCCATCACCTCTTCAACAAAAAGAATGAATCGCCATCTGTGCAAGAGATAATCTACAGTTATCCAAGTAATTTAAGCAGTTACCCATAACTTTCAAATCCCCAATGAGCAAATTTACTTTTATGTCAGGGCTAAACTATGGCTTTACTTATAGAATAGAGTTTCTTTTAGTACGTAGCTTATACAATATATATAAATATATATCTTCCTTAATTTTTTTTATTTTTTTTTTAACAATATATATCATCCTTAATTAAGTAGGGCTATTAACTCAAACCCCTTCCAAGTTAAATCCAGACTCAACCTAATTAAGAAAATATTAATCATGAGAGAGAGAGAGAGAACACCAACAGCTCCAAAGTACATCAAAAACTTCTGCATTTAAAACTGGGAGTGGGCTGAAAAGATTCAGTTCGATCGGCACACCACCATCGAAGTCAACCCCAACAGTACTTTTTGTTTCCTTGTGTCTCTTCTTAATAATTTTTGCCTTTTAATCTAAGGTTGCATGGTTATGTGTGCGCCTACTAATCCGGATCTAGCATTATTTGAGAATGAGTATGTCTGTCCTTTTGTGAAATTCCTCCTCTTTCGTCAGCCTGCATCATGCATCCATCATCCATGCATGCATCCATGTATGTGCATGACCATGCAGTGGCATGCATGAGTCATGACATATATGCATCACATTCCCATCACTGCAAGTTATCCCCATGCTGTCCACATGACCTCGAAAAATAAAATAATTAAAAGATTCAATAGGTGGCTTCCTAACTGCTGCAATGTTCTTTGGCTGGTGAAAGGCATTCCCATTTGGAATTCAAAAATGCCATGCAGATTGAGATTGAAATTCTGGGAGCTGCATATATATATATAACGCAAACAATTTAGATTGAACTAATGAAACAGGACAGGCCACGTGGTTCATTTGCTTACCATTAGTGTCATTCTTGTCAATCTGTACCTTCTTTTACACAGTAACATTACGTAGTCAGAAGAGAAACAAATAAATCCCTGACTAATTACGAGATTAAGTAATACATTAACTCATGTAAGCGTATTCTAATTATAAGCTAATAACTTTTTCATCTTTTACATGTATATATCTACGCATACTGGATAAGATTGGTCTCCTAATAAAATTCTACAACACTGGTCTCTGCAAGAAACATTTGCTTGAGAGATATGTAGTTTTGTTTTTTTTTCCTTAGTTACCACTGTTTTTCCTTTATTTCTTGTTCTGTTGGAAAAGAGATGTTCTTTGATTACTTACTGGTAGTACTTGGAAACAAGCAATTGTTGCCTCTTTGAAGGTCACTAGAAGTTATTAAAATGTTTTCAACCCCGACTTCTAGAGATAAGGAAATCAATTTGTTTATGTAATTAGGACAATTGACAGACTACAGAATCATTTATTTGTTCTATATTGATCTGTTCTGCCATCGATCCATTCTTTTCAACAGATATATCTTGTTTTAGTCATGTAAACAAATTAATTAAGAAATAGCCTTGAATGTTTCATTTTATGGTGTTCAGTTGGTCAATATCGATTAAAATTTACTGGTTTTTATTAATTTTTTTATACTTTTTTTAATTAATTTTATTACATATTAGTTTTACATTAAATTTTTATTATACTTTTTAACCATAACACATATCTATGCAGTAGATTTGACAGTAAAAAACTTGTTATACAGAACATTGCATATATGTACTGTTCAATGCAGGCAGTAAATGAAAACCTATTAGTTGGAACTGCCATTGGAATTGCACTTCACCAACCCCAAGACTGCAAGCCTAGCTAGCAAAAGTAATACAAACCCAAAAAACAAAAATACGCTTAATTTCAGCTCAAAAAATCATATAATGGAGTGTTGACGAAATTACTAGAATGCATCTTCTGTCTACATAATTTGATTATACTTATCGAGTACTATATATATATTTAATTAATTCTGAATTCATCAGCAAATGGATGGAAAGAAGCCATGCATAAATTTCTTCTTGCCCGTAGAATTCTTCAACTTTGATTAAATTAGCCTTCACATTAGTATACAGACGTAAGCATGGTCGGTAGGACTATTATTGAAAAATGATATATTATATTCGCGTCAAAGGTATATATTGTCTCACTTTCAAGCAGTCTGTGTGGATCCCATGCAATGTTTACATCTCACCTATCCTTTATATTTCTTGATTATATATATATATAGGTTCCACTCTCCAAATTGCCATATTCATGGTCTGCCCTAATTAATTAGTTGAAGTTAATACATTTTCCTAAATCTCATAATTGAAAGTAACAATTACATGTAGTACTAAGAACTATTATTTTGATTAATGATAAGAGTTAAAGATTAAGGTGAGTATTACGAGTAAAACAAGATGGTAATGGACGAAATACAGATTAATTTAAGTTGATTTGAAACTGGTTCCTGCCAGCTCTTATGGCGCAGTATATATATTCAGATATTGAATCAGAGCTACTTCATCTAAGTTATCACAAAATCATTGGAGAGAGGGAGTGTGTGTGTTTTAATTTCATGAAAGATATCCACAGATCTCTGGCAATAGAAAGATGAATTATATAAGTTTTCTTCCTCTCCTATTTACAAAGTTGTCAACTAGAAGTAATACAAAGATTCCAAATCATACTGAAGATGTCAGTCTTGCTATATATTATATGCATGAATGGTTTCAATTGTTTATATTTATATACATGCACATATAGCTATTCCCAATAAGATTGACTATTCTAACTTTGATCTCTACAAGTTTCCTTTTCCAAATGACACAAACGCACTGAATGATGCCAATATGTCCTTATTCCCTCACACCCATGGTCAAATTCTTTGGCTTAAAAATGAATAAAAGGAAGAATTGTGGATGGAATCCGACTTTGCAAATGGAAGGGGGTAATTGACCCCATCTAGATGAATTATTATATACCTAACCTTATTTATAATATATATTACATTAAATTTCTATATATTATATGACAAGTTAGGTACATCATCTACCATAAGGCTGAATTTACTCAGTAAACTACTTGAGACTTTCTCATGATTTAGGCCTTATTTGATAATATTTATATTTACTGTTTTTCAATTTAAAAGGAAGTAGAAATTTTCTCTTCATCTCAAGGTTAATTTCATTCGTTATGGACTAGAAAGTACAAAACCCATAATTCCAAGTGATTTTGTTCAACATGATCTAATCTCCATAGCAAAGTGATGCATCAATACTTAATTTGAAGATGCCAAAATCTTATTTCAATTTAGAATAAATAACAAAAAGGGTTACTATAATGCCAGCGCTATGATTGTTAATGTCAAAACTCATTTATTATTTTTTTATAACTATTGACAAAATTACTCTTATCTCTTATTCTATATCCTCTCTGTTATTAATTTCTCTCATCCTCATATGTTTCTCTCAATCTCTCACTCTGTTTAATAAAAAATTTAATTCAAAATTTAATGTTAATTCAATTGCACCCACTTAATTTATAAATAATTTTTTTAACTATTTATCTCATATTTTTTCACAAATTTTACATAATTAAAATATAAACAAAATTAAAATATCTTATTAATAACAAAAAAATAGCAAAATATTTATAAGTTAACATTTTTGTGTTCTATATATAATTTTAATTTTATATTCTAAATATTTAATAATATAAAAATCAAAAAATTACATTTTAATGTTTCTTGATCTTGACTCCGAAAAATTTACTAGACCCATTCTAAATACTATAAAATTAAGCTCAAACTATAAAATATACAGGTGAACTTGATTAAATCATTAAAAATAATTTTTAATATATATGAATAGTATAATACTTAAAAAATAAGTTTAATTTTTAATATATCAACAGTGTAATATTTATTATTATACATATCTTGTGCTTCTTGAGTAAGAGAAATTGCTAGTTGGGCTGCCCTATTTATTGAGCTGCTCAAGACTCCAACCTGTAGCATTTTACACTGCCCAGAGGGACAGAAAGAGTCATCTTGGATCACAAACCCAATAACACTGTTGGACTGGATGGGGTGAAAAAGGAACTTTTATTGGACAAGCCATGGATCAATTTCGATATTTACGTCTCTTACCCAAGTTTTTCTTTACTGTAACTTTTTTTTTTTTTTTTTCACATCTATGTGAAGAAAACTACGGCAAAAATATATCATATTACATATATATAAAATGAAAATTTTTAAAAAAAAATCATGATTGTGATATTGTCTTTTAGAATATTTAATTTTATTAATTAATAACTACAAATATCAATTAACAAATAATATTATGATTATCTAAACTAAATTACACTTATCACTTAATCATAAACTATCGTTTCAATAGTAATTAAATTTAATAAAATGAACATTAATTGTAAAATAATATATTACTTAATAAATTTAATTTTAACTTTAATTAAATATTTAAATTAACAAGGTATTTCATTTAATACTTAAAATTATTTAGTATAATGGTGACTATTATAATTTAAAAAAAAAGTAGTTTTCTAAATATTCTATTAAAATTCATTCTTGCCGAAAGAATAAAAAGATAAAATAAGTATGATATTTTATTTTTTTTAAAACGTGACTATTTTTTTTTTTTTCCATTCATTCAAATGTGACTGAAAAGTGGCACGGCCAGTGTGTGCGTTGGAAATGTGGTTGTGAATCTAATGATCTTACGATGTGTTTGATTGATGTAGTTTAGATACTCAAATCATTGTCTTCATTGGATGGAATTTAGGCGTGGGATACACAATCAATCCAAAGCAAAGATTTTGTCGCAACAAAGATTTGAAAAGAAAACTGAAAAGGGATGAATAATAAAGGGTTGTTTGGTTGGAAAAAATTAATAAAAAAATATAATAAAAATATAAAAATTTGATATAAAAATGATACGTGATAAAATTTAATTAGAAGAAAGTATAAATTTTTTATAATTTTTAATTAATTAACCAAACAAAAACTAAAAATAGACAAGACGCGACTGCCGACGATCATTCCAATAACTATTGTTATTGTGGAAAATGATCCACTCCTAATGTGAATATGGTTCTGTTTCGCCACAAAAAAAAAAACCAAAAATTATCAAAAATTATAAAAAGTTTATACTATCTTCCAATCAAATTTTATCTCCCATCATCTTTATGTCAAATCTTTGTGCGTTTACTGTACTTTTTCTATCAATTTTTTTCTATCAAACAACCTCTATATCTACTTATTTATTTAAAAAAAATTATTTTTATTTTATCATTTTTACACTTTGAACCTAACTATTTCCTTTTTCATTTCTATCTTATTTATTAAAAAACGTATAATTTCACTTTCACTAAATATAAATACCGTAAATCTCTCATTAAATTCTCTCAAAAAGCGAATGAGATATTTGGGACCCCATTTTCCAATAATTTAAGACCACAAGAATTTCCCAGTTTCAAGCATGCTTCATTTATTTATTTATTTATTTTTAAATCCATCTTTGGAGACCTTCATGGTGTGGGCCCCAATTGTGCTTTTATTATGGATGGGAACATAAGGGTCCATGCATATACAAGTCCACTTCGCCATTTCGTCAGTGTTATGTATAAAGATGTCATTTGATCCATATCATCATGTCCTATATATACACTCATTAATGTCCACCATCACTCTGTCTCTGGATTTGAAAAATAAGAATAATATAAACAAATATTTAAAAAGAACCAACAAGTCAGGTTTGGATTTGATCCTTTCCGGGAGTACAGGATTTATTTGACTAAAAATAAATAAATAAAAGTTTTTTATGTAATTTTTTTTTTTAAATTTTTACTTTTAAACATGACAATCGTATTCATAAAAAAAAAAATTTATATTTTATATTTATTTAAATAAAAGTTATCTATCTGAATAAAAAATAAAAATAAAAACTTAATTTTTTTGTAATCTTTACCCCAACAGATGTAATTTTTTTTTTAAAGAATACAATTAAAAAACCTAATTAAGAAACAATCAATTTTGATGAAAAAAAAGCATGTAAGACTAAGAAATATATATATATATATATATATATAAATAAACTAGAATCTCTTTGGGAACCAAACAAAACCTAAGTCTTAGTTTTGGAAAAAAAAAAATTAGAGCGTTTGAAAAAAGGAAAAACTAAAGTTACATTTGATTTGTATTTGTATTTTTTTTTTATTTTATATTCTTTAAATCAAAAAATAAAAAAAAATAAAAAAACCTATTTGATTTAATATTTTCTCTTTTCTATGTTTTCATATTTTTTTATTTTGGAAAAATAAACACTCAAAATGACTTTTATCAATTTGCATTTCATGAATGCATATTTATTCTCTGAAATAGTTTTTAAAAACATGAATGATTAAATACGTTTTGAGCTATTTTCTTATTTTCAAAATTCAAAATGAAAAATAGACTGATAACAAGTATGCCAAATGACACTTAACTTACTTTTTAGTATCTATTTTTTTTTTACTATATGTTCATTTAATATTTTTTTATTTATGATTTAGAAATATTTAAAATACAAAAGGATAATTTTTATTATTCTGAAAAAAAAATGAATAGTTAGAAGCTTTCCAATTATTTATCCCAAATGGTGCCTAAATTTTGAAATAATCCAAAGACAATTGAAATTTTAAATTAGGGTAAATATAGGTACGGACTACTATTACATTTTTGCCCAGTTAAGGCTTAATCAAGTTATCAGTGCCAATGATGTAACATAATAGATGTACAATTTTATTCAATATTATTAATAAGTTTGTTTAGAGAATGTTTCCACCAACATGGCTGCCCCCAAGTCAATTATATATCATATTAAATTACCAAAATAAAATAAAATAAAAAGAAAAAGTCAATTATATCCCCCCAGCCAATTGATTTAAGCATTTAATACTAATTTTCTGTTTTTAACCGAATACTTGTACTTGGAGGATTTGCTAGCGCCCGTGCCGTACCAAAATTATCCATTTTCTAAATATAAAAAACTCTCAAATTGATTTTGATATTTTAATTAAATAAATAAATCATAAGCCTCTCACACATACTTTGAAAATTTTCTAACATTTTTTTCCCCTAATCTCCTGTATATTAACTCGACTTAGGGTTGATTTGTAAACCAAAATAATTTTTTATTTTTCTCTAGCTTAGTTTTATCTTGCATGTTTCTTTTTTTTTTTTTGGGCTAAAATTTAATTTTTTTTTTAGAAGATTTAATTTTTAGGCTGTTAAGTACATTTTTTTAAAAAATTATAAAAATGTAAGAAATTCATTTGCATATATAAAATACGTCAAAAGTTAAGGTGGTTTTTGATTTGTTTTTTTATTTTCTGTTTTCTGTTTTTCGTTTTATGTGTTAAATGTTTTAAAATAAGGAAACAGAAAATACTCTGTTTTCCTTATTTTGAATTGAAAACGTTCAAAATAAATTTTTGTTATTTTTCATTTCATGTGTAAACTCATTTTCTGTTTTCTAAAATAAATTTTGAAAACACAATTAACTAAATACATTTGAACTGTTATCATTGTTTTTAAAAGTGTAAAATGAAAAATGAACTAAAAACAAAAAATAGAAAACAAAAATAAAAAATAAAGAACAGAAAAACAAACCAAACGAAACATAATTTTTTTTTATTTTTTTTACTTGGTGAATTTTCAAATTTGTTTTTACCAATGTAATTAGTATGCCTAAAAATTACGGTTTTTAAAAATAAAATAAAATTTTAATGAAAATTCATATAAAAGAAAATAAGCTAAAAAAAAGTTAAAAACTGTTTTTGGTACTCAAAGGCGCATGAAACTTGATTTGTCACATGGTCTGGGAAATCTAGTGGGGAATACAAATGTCAAAAAAAAAAAAAAAAAAAAAGTGGTAGGCTTGATATATGTCTACATATTAATTATGTTAATCAAGTTGTGTGTCAAGTTGTGTGTTTGGAGTTGAATAAAATTATATAAAAGTAAATGTCTCGTGATTTATACAGTGAATAAAAATGTTAAATTATACAGTCTTGTAATTTGTATTTATAGAGATTTATAGAGTTTTATATTATAATGTAGAGCTCAAAACGGAGCAATGACTACCAGCAAACCGATTTCAAATCTATTGAAAGCTTAGTGTTACCACATTCCATTAATTCTTTTTAATCTAAATAATTAAATTAATAATTAATCTCTCCTGGCCCAGCTTTCCAAAAATAAACGATGGAATGGTTGAGGCTCTTTACCCGAAAGCGGCATAGTGGAGACAGTGCCCCATATTATATTATTAAAATGTATACAACCATAATATTGTATTAATTAATTAACTAAATTTATTGATCCAACTCAGTACCATAGCTGTCAACCACCTTTGGCCAAATAGCCCCTGGATTAATAAGCATTACTTGTTTTATACTCTAATTAGTTGTTAATCTAAGGTTGGAGGGTCCTGATTATCATTAATGGAGGTGTGAATATGCAACACGTATGATTTTTACTTTATTGGGGGCGTCTACAATTCTCAAAAAGTTTAAAAACTTAAAAATTATTTTAAATTGACGTTTGATTGAACGAAGTTATCAACTTTTGGAGTTTTTTTTTTGAGTTTTTTGAACTCTTTTTGATTTTTTTAGGATTCCAAATAGAAAATTTGTGTGATATATTTAATTAAGAGTATTAAAATGAATAATATGATAGTTAAAAATTTAAGTTTTATAAAAATAACTTAATTAAGAGTAATTTTTAAAAATTATTTAATTTAAAATTTAAATTTAATGAGTTAAATGATATTTTAAAAAATTAACAAGTGTTGAAATTTTTTTTTTAAATTTTCTCTTTCATTTTTTCCCCAAACTCAAAAACTTAATAAGAATGAAAGAAAATTTTTAATCTATATTCTTTTTTATTTTTCTTCCCATAGAGACAGACCTATTAAGAGGTGAGAGGGGGGACAAGATAACTTTTTTCTCATAGAAAATATGATTTTTTATTTTATATATATTTACATATTATATCCCCTATATCATAATTTTTTTTCTATATCATATCAAAAGTTACCTCTAATGAATTCAAAAGTTGTCTTATGTGTCATAAGATATGTATTTATACTATCAATTCACGTGACAACAAGACACCATCTTAGTAATAAAAAACGATTTTTATGTATCATAATGTTCATCACTATCTCTTAAATCCACTCGAAAATTTCTTATCACTCTCTTTTAAAACCACCCAATAAATTTTTCTTTTTCTATGTATTCGCCATTCTTTACACTCCTCTTTAAAATTAATTTGAATCTCAACCGTTTAGTTAATCTGAAGTTAATCAAATACTTCGATTTAAATATATAAATTTTTATCTTTTTAAATAAATAAACTGATAAATAACTAAAATTTAAACGATGAGAGAAAAAAATTAAAACCAAATGAGGAAAAAGAAGAGTTAAAATCTTAATTGAAGATAATTCTTCAAAGATAATTTTAACTTTAATGATTTGTAAAGATTAGTCATCATATCAAGGAATTAAAACCAATCTAAATAAGATTAAATTAGTTCAATTTATTTTACAAAATGTTACGAGAAAAAAATTTTAAAAGAGTAAAAATTAAGAATGAACAAAAGCATCTTAATAATAAAAGCATGTTAATCCATGGACTTGTCTACCTGTTTATTTTAGGGTTTTAATTTGTTTCTAAATTAAATGGGACGAGATTGGAAAAACATTTGAGTCTGAATTTAAGATTGGGTCGAGAGGAGAAATAATGTTTGATGCTTTTCTGATTTGGCTTGAAAATTTAAACTATAAATCTTAAAATAAAATTTTATTTGTTTATAGCAAAAATTAAAATTTTATAAATTTCCTAAGTGTTAAGTATTTTGCACTTAAGATATTTTATTATTGAAATAGTTACTTTTACGACCAAAAAGTTAATATTAATTTTGAATTAATTTGAACCCTAGTTTAGGTAATGAGATGTCAGTGGGCAAGTTATCCCACATCGGTGGGATAGTTAAGGGGTGTATGTGTTTATAAATCCGAATCTACAAACCAATTTTTGAATTGATTTGTTGGAATATGGTGTTAATTCAAAAAAAAAATACTAACAATAATTTGAACCTTAGTGAGTTTTACACATACTTAATATTTAGGTTTATTTATATTACTATAATAAAATAATATTAAGAGTAATTACTCTACATGATGATTAGAAGGCTTGGTTTTGGGAACCAAAAAAGATTTTCTTTTAAATTTTTTTATATGACTTTTATTCACCAAATTTTAACTTTTTTTTTTTGGGGGTAAATACTAGAAATTTCATTCACATTCATCAAAAAGAATTACAAAAAATTCAAAAAAAACTTATGTTAGGGTGAAAATGCTTTTTTTTTTTTTTATATTTCTGTACTTTTTTCTGGATACAAATTAAATACCTAAAAATTATCAAATAGAAAAAATCAATTTATGTTGAAAAAATGTAATTTGATTTTTTGGCTCCCAACAACTAAAACAACTACTCACAAAGCGTGATTTTATTTAAAAACAAATACATAAAATTGGTAATAAAAGGGATAATTTAAAGAAATCGAAAAAGTGGGCCACACCAAATTAGAGGACCGACCGCTCTTAAGTAATGTTTTTACGTTATTATAAAGACAAACCGTTGTGATTGATCCGATATAATCGTAAATGTTACTGATTATCACATACAGTAATAACTTTTCATACAAATAGCCGCTGCTTTGATTCAATCCCAGAATATTAATCTTTATAAATTTATAAAAATTATGTATAAGAATAACAATAGTAAAAGACAAATATAATACAACAGTCATATTTTTAGGTTCTGTTTGGGAAGAAAAAAAAACTATCTTTTTTGTAGCTGATTAGTAGTTAGTTATTAAAAAATTAGTTTTTTTTGTTTTAGAAAAGGGAAAAAAGCTAATTTTTTAGTAATTAGTTTTTTAACTTCTTATTAATTTGATATTTTTACTTTTAAAAATTTTAAAAATAAATTAAAATGTAAGAAAGTAATTTTGATAATTTAAAAAAAACTAACAAATTAATAGTTGGTTACCAATTACTTCTACCCAAACGGAACTATTTTCCCGGACATTGTGAATGATCCAATTGAGGCAAAATCCCTAACTAGATCCAAACATGGCTTTCGTTAAGGCTGTATTTGTTTGGAGGATGTGAGACCCGAAATTGAATTTGTAGTTTGGAGTCCCACGAATAACGAATTGAAGTCATGCTTTGATAACAAGAGAGATAGAGAGGAGATTGAATTGTTAGTCCTTTAAAACATGAGATAAACATAATAGGATGACGTGTCATATCTCTCTTCACATACTTACTTCGTGTTAAAATATTTTTTTTTATCTTTTTATCAAATCATTTCTTTATTTCAATTTATATCTTACTCATTGGAAACATTTAGGGTAATAAAAATAAGATAATTTGATAACAATTATAGATTTATAATTTGTATAACGAGATAAAATAACTTTTTAAAATTTTCAAGAATTTTTAAGAAATTTTAGTTCGTCAAATGTACTTTAAATACAAACCAAACCAAATTAAACAAAACTAAATCTTTGAAGAGAAAAATACCTTAAATACGAATAAAAAAAATTTCACATAAAAAAATAAATTTATATCATATTAACTTTGTATATTGGGTGTGTTTGGAACAAAATAAAAAAATATAAAATTCTATAAATCTTTACAAATATGAACTACGAGACTGTAAAATTTAAATTTTATAATCACTATATAAAACAATATGAAATGTTAATTTTTACAAATTTATATAATTTTATATATCTCCAAATATACTCATTATTTTATAACGTTATTTATTTTCCATTATCTAATCTCCCATTAAACGTAGTCTAAAAGTAAAAATCAACCACATTGTTAGACTCGTTATGGGACTTGTTGGCCCCTTTTGAAAGGACGTGAAAATCATATCATCACATCACAAACCCATCATCACATCGTATCCCATCGTCCGCATGTATACAGTTTTGGCGTATGTAAGCGAAACACCAGATGACTTTTTATTCTCACCCACACTCACCCGCGTTAAGAGCACGTCTATGCTTTTTTCCAATCAAAACCTGACGTTCATCCACGCCCGTACGATGACATTGGGACAAAACTCTTTGTACGATAGATGCGGGTCTGAAAACGTAGAGAGAGGAAGCTAGTGTAGAGAGAGAAAGTATTGCATTTCGAAAGCCTGCCTGTCTCAGAGGCTCTCCATTTCTAACGGGTCTATTTCGAGAGAGAGAGAGAGAGAGAGAGAGAGGGAGGGAAGAAGATCAGAGAGGAGGATAGAGAAAGCATAAACATACAGAGGGACGAAGTGGTCGTTTCAACGGCCACGCCGTCGTTAACATCTGGTTGGAGGCTAACGAGATCACTCAGACCCACAAAAAGAAACAGGAGAAGAATCAAACCAACGTGACATTTTTCTTTTCTTTACTTTTCTCAAATTTTCTCGGGAAAAGGACCGGAGACAAAAAATAAAAAAATAAAAAATATATATCTCAGGAAGCAAACCCCTACGACTGTGGTTGTTTTGAGCCTGCATTGCTTTTTTTTTTTTTTTTTGGGGTATCATTCTCTCCGAAGCTGTCTCTGTCCGAAAGAGAAAAAACGGTGGTGTTTGCAGGCGAAAGGAGGTAACTTTTTCTATACCCATTTCGGCTCATACTTTGTCCTTACATTTGGATCTCTGTACAAGAGCATATATGTGAATATATATCTGTGTTCTGCAATATTGTTCGGGAAAGGTTTGAATTTGAACCATTAGATTTTGGGCAAAATGCAGCACAATATTTTTGCATCGATGCGTAGTTTGAAAATGATGGATAGTTGTAAGAACACACAAGATCATCAATTTGAGAAATTCCTGCACCACATCCAAGACCATCTGAGAGTCAATTCGATTAGGTCAAAATCAACTCGGAATTTCCAAGCTAATAATGTCCAAGTCAACAGCAATGGTTTTGGAGCTGAAGTAATTGCTACCTATGGCCTTCCTCAATCCGATTTGCTCGAACCCCAAATCGAATTCTGTCTCAAATCCGTCGATATTGTTGAAACCCTGGCTGATGTGTATCGGAGAATTGAGAATTGCCCTCAATTTGAGAAATCGGGGATGTATATCGAGCAATGTGCTATATTCCGAGGGCTTTCAGATCCAAAATTGTTCCGGAGGAGTCTCCGATTGGCGAGGGAGCATGCGGTCGATATCCATTCTAAGATTGTTCTTTCGTCTTGGTTGAGGTTTGATAGAAGAGAGGATGAGCTAATTGGGATATCAGCTATGGATTGTTGTGGGAGGAATATTGAATGCCCAAAAGCTAGTTTGGTATCAGGGTATAATCCAGAATTGGTCTATGATCCGTGTGATTGCTCTCGAAGTCCTAGAGAGGATAGTAATACTGAATTCTCAATGGGGGATGGCGAATGTTCAACATCAGAGGAAGACGGTGATATGTCATTTTGTATTGGCGATGATGAGGTGAGGTGTATTAGAAATAACATTGCCTCGCTTTCTAGACCATTTAAGGCAATGTTGTATGGTTGCTTTTGGGAGTCGCGAAGAGAGAAGATTAATTTTTCACACAATGGAATTTCTTTAAAGGGAATGAGAGCTGCTGAGATATATAGCAGGACAAAAAGAGTTGATTCTTTCGACCCAGATGTTGTTTTGGAGCTTCTCTCATTGGCGAACAAGTTCTGTTGTGACGAGATGAAGTCTGCTTGTGATGCATATCTAGCTTCGCTGGTTTATGACATGGAGAGAGCAGTGCTACTTATAGATTATGGATTGCATGAGACTGCCCATCTTCTGGTGGCTGCTTGCTTGCAAGTATTTCTGAGAGATCTACCAGGTTCACTGCAGAATACAAATGTGATGAGATTCTTTTGTAGTGCAGAGGCTAGGGAAAGATTAGCTCCGGCTGGGCATGCTTCATTTTTATTGTACTACTTCTTAAGCCAAATTGCTATGGAGGATGATATGACATCAAACACGACAGTGATGCTACTGGAAAGGTTGGGAGAGTGTGCTTCTGAAGGTTGGCAGAAACAACTTGCATTTCACCAGTTAGGTTGTGTGATGCTTGAGAGGAAAGAGAATAAGGATTCCCAGAAGTGGTTTGAAGCAGCGGTTGAAGCTGGGCATGTTTACTCATTGGTTGGTGTGGCAAGGGCCAAGTACAAGCGTGGTCACAAGTTTTCTGCTTATAAGATGATGAACTCGCTCATTTCCGATTATACACCAGCTGGATGGATGTATCAAGAACGATCTCTATATTCTAGTGGGAAAGAGATTATAATGGACTTGGATACAGCAACCGAACTGGACCCTACTCTTTCTTACCCATATAAGTACCGGGCTGTTTCAATGATGGAGGAAAATAAGATTGAGCCAGCAATCTCAGAGATCAACAGAATAATTGGTTTCAAGGTCTCTCCTGATTGCCTTGAACTACGTGCTTGGTTTTTAATTTCTGTGGAGGACTATGAAGCAGCTCTAAGAGATGTACGGGCAATTTTGACTCTGGACCCCAAATACATGATGTTCCATGGGAAGTTGAATGGTGAACAGTTGGTGGAGCTCCTATGCCATCATGTTCAGCAGTGGAGCCAGGCTGATTGCTGGATGCAGCTGTATGATCGTTGGTCCTGCGTTGATGATATCGGCTCTCTAGCTGTTGTTCACCACATGTTAGCAAATGATCCCGGGAAGAGCCTCTTGCGGTTCCGTCAATCTCTCCTCCTATTACGGTAAGTATGAATAGCAGTTACACAAGCTCAACTTTCAGTTCTCTTAATTCTTTATTCAACTGAATTCTTCTAGTGTCTGTTCTTTCCAGATTTTTTATATTTTTTGGAGCTCATTAATTCCACGTTTTTTTTCTGTGAAGATCATATGTGTTCTGCTCTTCTTGGTCCTTTGATTTCAGTTTGCAATGGACACATCAACCTGATAATAAAAACTTAATGAATTATGAATAGGTCAATTTTTCTTTCAATTGTTTTAATGTAGGTTGTTTAAAAAGACAATTCAATGCATGAGACTCTTGCGTGTGGGAGTCTAGAGACGGTCCGATGGAACCCCTCTTTGAAGAAAGAATGTTGCTTTTCCAAATATTATTAAAAATTAGAGGATCCAAATATTTATTTTAGGTATGAGAATCAGATACATAAGAGTTTGTGTAACATTGACCATTGGTTTCTTTTGAAGTACAAAAGTTCACGAGGTCAATGAATTCGCATGTCAACATGATCAGTTGGTCTCCACAGTTTCTTTGTAGGACGTTGTTCTAAAACCCAAACTCCTTGCCATTTTCATCTGCAAAAAGAAGGGAACTTTTCAAGGTCATCTACTTTTGAATATTGCTACTGATATTTCTGACTGTTGCAGGTTGAACTGTCAAAAGGCTGCAATGCGTAGTCTGCGCTTGGCTAGAAACTATTCTACCTCTGAGCACGAAAGGCTTGTATATGATGGATGGATTTTATATGACACTGGCCATCGTGAGGAAGCATTAGCTAAAGCTGAAGAGTCCATTTCTGTCCAGAGATCATTTGAAGCATTTTTCCTAAAGGCATATGCTTTAGCTGATTCAAATCTTGATAATGAGTCTTCGTTGCATGTTATTCAACTTCTGGAGGAAGCTCTAAGATGCCCCTCAGATGGCCTTAGGAAGGGACAGGTAAGTATCTCTCCTGTGAGATCAAGGTATTTTGGTCATTTAATTGTAATTTTTGAGTAACTCTGCTCTCGTGCAGGCATTAAATAATTTAGGGAGTGTCTATGTAGACTATGACAAGCTGGATCTTGCTGCTGACTGCTACATGAATGCCCTCAACATCAAGCATACACGAGCACATCAAGGGTTGGCACGTGTATATCATCTTAAAAATCAGCGTAAAGCTGCATATGATGAGATGACAAAGTTGATAGAGAAGGCCCGGAACAATGCATCAGCTTATGAGAAACGTTCAGAGTATTGTGACCGTGACATGGCAAAGAGTGATCTTAGTATGGCAACAAAGCTAGACCCCTTGCGGACATACCCATACCGATATAGAGCAGCAGGTAAATTTCATGATGATTCGGTTATAATTTCTTCCATGATTCAATTTGCTTTTATTATATATATGTAAACTGGTGGATTTTTATTTTTTATTTTTTAAATTTGTACTCTGATACAGTTGTTCTTGGTCTGGCTAAAATGTCATACTCCTTGCCTCCATAACATCAATGACCCTAGTCCTTTACAATTCTTGTTGCGTAGGCTAGATGTTTAACTGGTTTATCGTAGTTACTAGAGAAGTACCTCGTAGTCTATAGGTGACATCCTGGCACCCTGTTATGATCGTAATAATACCATCCCTATTATAGGCGGCCCTTTTTACAAATAAATTTGTACGTGTATGTATAAAAGGGCAAACCAAGTGAGGGCAAAAAGAAGAATACCGAACTGTTGGGTAACTAACCTGATTGGTTCTGCATCTTAATGATAATGCTACCATCATTTACTGAGATTGCTGTTGAGATGAATCATGAATTTGTGGTTGTCAATTGAAATAATAATAATAATAATAATAATAATAATAGTAATAGTAATAGTAATAATAATAATAATAGTAATAATAATAATAATAAATTGGTGTTTAGTCATCTTTCTAGATTGTGGCTTTGGATATTATGCTTTCTATTTATTTTATGTGTACTCTTTTGCTTGGCTCTCTTTTCTTTTCTTTTCTTTTTTTTTTTTTTTTTTGGGTGATGAGAAACCTCCATAAGGCAGGGCTACATTGGATCCAACCCTAGAGAATAAACCAGGGCTTGTGAACCACCCCACAAGGCTTATGAACTGGCCAAGCGTAGACAAAGCTTATGTGGGTGGTCCAAAGGAGTTGATAGCACCTAAGTGGTTTTGAACTTGGGACCTTAGAGGAAGCACACACCTAGGCCCTAAGTCTTGACCAACAGGCCAACCCCTTGGGTTTCTTTTGCTTTGTCTATTAAGCAGTAAATTGCCTAGATGGATGCCAATTGAGTCATGTGGAATGTACATACTGTGGACGGTGAGTAATGCAATTTGTTGAGTGGCTGCAATGCATAGGCCACCTACACATCATTGGATTGTTTGGAGCCCTACGGGCCTTTTGACAACTATGGTTGGTTCGACCATGTGATCTACAGGTATTAAATGCTGTTATAAGCATTATGTTGAATTATAAACAACTGATACCTGGTGAACAAAGAGAAGCAGAAAGTATATGCAGTTTCTCTTATGTTCATGCAGCATCAGAACTGGAGTCGGGTAATATATCATACGAGTCAAAGGTAGCTCTATTGAACTTTGTTGCAAACTGACTTTTCCTGTAGCATTTAGGTGAACATGTAACTTTGAATTTTTCGTTCTGGCTTTTATTTGCAGTTCGTGTGAAATGAAACTGTCTGTCATCTTAATTAGTTGGGATGCCAACTAAGGTCTGAGGATGTTTTAATTCGATTTTTTTTTTTTTTTCACTTTTTTTAACTTGTGAAACTTTCTTGTTACTCTATGTTACCTCACTTTGTGTTACTTGGAAAGTAATATCCAGATTATGCTTTTTCAGTTCTAATGGATGACCATAAGGAAGCTGAAGCCCTAGCAGAGCTCACAAAGGCCATAGTTTTCAAGCCAGATCTACAGCTTCTCCATCTTCGAGCAGCATTCCATGACTCAATGGGTGACTGTACAGCTACTATCCGAGATTGTGAGGCAGCTCTCTGTCTCGATCCATCCCATTCAGATACCCTTGAACTTTATTGTAGAACTCAAGAGCAGTCCGATAAGCAACAGCATCAGTAGGGAGCCAGAGCTTGTATCTGTGTTGTTCTTTCACAAATCTTCGCGTGGGAGCAATTTGATAGTTGCCACCCAATTGTTTTTGGTTCACACGAAGGCGGGTACTGTTCGGCTTGATTTATTTTCTAAATCTTTTCTCTTGAAAGATTCAGATCTAGATTGGCTATAGCCTCTTGAGAAAGAAGAAAATTAGGGAAGAGAAAGAACCAATGTTACCGAGAAAACAGGAAAAAAAAGGGCACAAGATTGCCTGTACGTGTATATATACATTTATTTAAGCAGTTGCATGATTGTATCATTTAATGAAATTTTGTGAGGCAAAATGCTCCTGTTGTGCGTATATAATAATTATTAGACCCCCCAGCATTGCAAAATTTGCCTTTTTTCCCCCTTTATATTTTCTGACTTGGACTGTTAAAGCTTTATATATACACGTTACATTGCCACCTGGGATGTAGAGAGAGGACAGAAGCTTCTTCTCTTCTCTACTTGACCTGTGATCTTTTAGGTTGAGCCCTTAATGGGTTGCACGGGACATCCATACCTCAACTGCTTCAGTAATTAATAGCCTTCACCTACCCTGCTAACAGTCCCACATGACCATTCTCCCTGTGCCTCCCATCTGTGTTAGAGTCGAGCAATCCGTTCATGGTTCAGACATGGAGGATCAAGAAGATAAACCTTCGGATTCGAAATTTCCCAGAAAGCTGGACTACAATGCTCCACTTCTATCCACCCGGCGCCCCACCGGTGCCACCATTTCAGCTGCACTACCACCAGCCGCCCCAGTGGTGCCATTTTCTTGGGAGCAAGCCCCTGGAAAGCCCAAGGACCTGGAAACAAAAGACAATACCCATGACATGGGTATTCCTCCTCCAAAACTCCCACCCTGTAGATGGCATCAGACAAAAGAATCAGCCATGGAACACATCATTGATCAATGCCTTGATGATGATGAAGATGATAGTTGTGATGGTGAGATAGATGGTGGTGATGGTGGCGGCGACGATGGTGATGACGTCTTCTTCTCAGATGCCATTGACATGTTCTCGCTGGCTGAAACAACAGACATGCTAGAGGCTCTAGACAATGCTAGTACATTAGCAAGTGGTGTTCATTCTCCAAGTTTCATCATTCAAAGGTTTCTTACAGATGCTAATGAATTAGCAGCTTCATCTGCATCTAATATTGATCTTTCAGAGCATATGAATAAGAAGCATCCTCACTACTCAAGCAATTGCCACAACAAGTTTGTTTCACAAGCAGTCAGACAATCCCACTCTTCACCACAGGGCTGTGGACTAGATACCTTCTTCTTCCCCTGGCGCATGAAGCACAGACCCTGTGGTCTGAAAAGCCCTGTCAGGCAACCATCTCTGAATGCAAAACCTCAGTGCAGTGCAAGAAGAAAGCCCAAATATTAAGGTTGCCTTTGTATTTGTGAATTTCAAATGAATGAGTTTGGCACTAATTATTAAAACAAGAGTAGCTCAAATGTCAATTTTATTGTTTAAATGTAGATTTTACTTTTATTTGAATTTGAGAGATTTAATGTGATGGATTTAAAATAATCATGTGAAAGCAGTTAACAAAATTTCACTTGTATTTGTCTTAATAAAGTTTACCCTCAAAACTATTCACTAATCTATATCTAAATCAAAGTCTTAATGTCTATACAGGGAGAGCTTGATCATATTGAAGTTTATGTCCTAAACATGTTAGCAAAATGTTGGATTGATGAGTTGTTTTAGGAATTATAATCACTTGATTCATTCAGAGTTTGAAATGCGAGACAAATTTTATTCTGCCTATGTAAGATATGTATTTTTCTTTGGACTCATAATGAATTACTTTAGTCATTTCATTTTTTCAAATAGTTTGTATCAAATGAGTTTTGTGTATGCCAATTTTTGAATATAAATTATTGATATTATGTTATATCAAAGAAATAGTTTTGTTAGTCTATACTAATAAATAAAGGAAAAAGTATCTTTTGGTACCTTAATGCAAGTCGTTGAAGGTGTGTGAGAATTAGTCTTGTTTGAATGTGAAAAGTGTCCCATTTAGTTACTTAATTCATGAACAACTTTTATGTTTTCTAAGAAATGATATTGATTTTAAAAATATGATGATGTTGGCTCGTTTGGTTGGTTTATGGTTGATGTTTTTTTATGGCAGTACAAAAATAGTACTGTAAAGTACCGATACTGTTCTCATAATACCGGTGTTGTTTCTAATAGTATATCAAGCGATACTGTCTGTAGTGGTGGTACTGGTGTGGATTCGTATGATGATTCTTGTGATGTGTATCATAGTTCAAATTCAAGCAGTAAGGATAGACCATTATTGTGTTTTAATTAGTTGTTGTTAATATTAAGAGTAGGACATGAATTCGGTGGAGGTGTTGAGGAATTTCGAGATGTAATTTGTCGATATGCTTAGAGGTTGGCTTTGAATTCATATATAAGAGGAATAACAAGAACAGAGTTAAAGTTGTTTGTGTTAAGAAGTTCGAGGAAGTTGTCCTTGGTCAATTGTTACATCATTGTCAAAAGTTAATGATAACTTTTACACAAGGAAATTTAACAATATTCATAACTATGGTCTAACAATTATTAGGGATAGGTCTAAGAGGATGATCGGGAAATTTTTGGGTAAGTTGATTGTTGATCAGCCAGCATTAAAACCTTTAATGTTATTGATCAATATTATTATTTTTTTAAAAACAACTTTGATATGCAACTTAGTTATGATAAGGCTCAGAGTGTTGTAGAGAAAGCTAAAGCCATGATTTATGATGGCTATGATGGTTCGTTTAATCAGTTAAAATGGTATGTCAAGGCTACAATGGATCTTAACCCAAGCAGTCATATTATGTTAGATGTGGATGAGGGTATAAGTCGGTTTAGACTAATTATCAAAAAAAAAAAAATCCGATTTAGACGGTTGTTTGTATCATTTGGGGCTAGTATAAATGGATTCAAATGTTGCAGGCCTATCATTTTTATTGATAGTACTTTCTTGAAGTCACGTTTTAAGGGTGTTTGATGGTAGCTACTGAAAATGATGTTAATAATGGTATGATATTGTTCCCAATTTTACGGTACCATTATATGGTTAGTTAGCTTGTTCATTAGTATTTTTTTTTTGTATTATGATTTATGTATTTTTTTTTTTTTGGTGAATTGTAACTGTGTTTTAACAAATTATATTTTATATTTTTTCATTAATATTTTATTAAGGTTGTGTTGTAAAGATGTGATATATATGGCATTATTTTTGTTAAAAACATGTTTTAATGTGGTACTATTTATTTACTTGTTCATATTTTTAAATGTTCATCTGCAAAGTTATTTCCGTTGGCATTTATTGTTGTTGATTTAGAGAATTTCGATAATTGGCCTTAGTTTCTTGGTCATTTGCGTGAGATATTGGATCTATTTCAAGATTTTATATTTATTTTCGATAGAAATGCTGGACTGATAGAATCTTCGCCAATTAAGTTTCCTACATCTCAGCACTTTTTCTGTCTACAACATTTGAAGAACAATTTGAGGGATAAATTTAGTCTTAGTAATGCATCTAATGGGTCCCGTGAATACACTGTGAACTTGTTTTGTCAATGTACTTATACTCCAACAGTTACAGCATTTAGGGAGAATTAAGATGTGTTTAAAAGGGAAAAGGGTGCAATTGTTAATAATTTTTTAGGTGGATTGTCTCTGTAAAATTGGACTAATGCGTAATCGTCTGGTAGAAGATATGGTAAGATGTCTTCAAATACCGTTGAATCTTTTAGCTCATGGATTCTTGATATAAGAAATCTGCCAGTGGCACATTTGGTCAATAAGATAAGGTAAGGGTGAAATTAATAGAATGGTTAGCCATAAGAAAGCGCGATGCTACAAAGTGGAATGGTGTGCTATGTCTAAGAATGGAAGAGAAGTTTACTTCACTTGTTGATGCTGGTAGAACATGGAGTGTTAAGATGTGTTTAGATATTGTTTATGAAGTATTTTCTAATCCTACAACAACTTTTGATTTGGTGAAATATCAGATCATGACATTATCACATATCCAAATTATTGACAGTACCAGGTTGATAAACCAATCACAAAAGCAGACATTTTTATAACTCTAATAGAAAAGCATATATGGTTGACAGTTTCAAATTGATAAACCAAACACAAAGCATATAAGGTTGACAATAGCACATATATAAATACTTATAGTACCACATACAAAAACTGAAAGCACCACATATAAATTTTTAGAGTAGTACGTATAAGTCACTAACAGTACTGTATATGCTTAACTGATAGTACCATATACAAACTACTCATAGTACCACATGTAAGTTTCACATTATCAGGTTGACGAATGTTTCATATTATCAGGTTGACGAATCAAACACAAGAGCATCCATTTTAGAAAAGACTAACAGTACCACATATGAGTTTTGACAGAATTACTTACATAACAGCACTGCATATGAGTTCTTAATAGTAACATGTTGATGAACCAAACACAAAAGCATTTGTTTTACAGAAGACTAAATAGTACCACAAATATATAATCCCATTAAGCTTGACAAGATTAATAATACTAGCAAATATATCTAGTATTAAAACAACACTATTAAACACAAAAGCAATCACATATCCAGGATACTGATAGTACCAGATTGATAAACCAAACATAAAAGTAATCATTTTTACAGAAAGTTAACAGTACCGCACATAAGTTGTTAACAGTACCATATACAAAATATTAAAAGCTCCACATATAAATTTTTAGAGAAACTAAAGACACAAAAATAATACCACAAACCTAACATTTGAAATAATATACGAAGAATATGCAACCTCAATCTCATTGTAGATATCTGAAAACTGTACTTGAAAAGCTTATCAAAATTCATCTTGCCTTAAGAAGAAGAAAAGATTAATCATATCAAAAACATCGCAAAATAGATTTGTATAAAAAAAAAAAAAACCATAAAACGTAATACAGACACAAAGAAACCCTAAATAGTACCATTAATAAAAAATTAATACCTATTTTGTTGCGGAGGACTTTGGATTTGTTTGTTAAGGCAAAAAATTGGTTGAAACTGTGTGATTTGTTTGATGAAAATTTAGGATGGATGATAGATTGACTTTTTTTCCGAGCAGTATTGATTACATTCCAAAAAATGGAAAGAAGATGAAAAATCGCGAAAGTTATAAGAGAGATGTCCACTGTTTTCGCATCAAATTATCAGTTTTGAAATGTATTAAAAAACGCACGAAGTCTCTTTTTGTCTTTTTATTACAAAAGTGTAACTTATTCATAAATAAGTTTTTTTTGTGTGACTAAAATCCTTATAAATTTATAAATAATGACTAACTTCCAAATTTCCCTTTACAAAATATGTTTTGTTTGATGTGGGCTGCAACCATGGAGCCCAATAAAGGCCCATTTGGTTTCTTCCCTACCAAGCTAAATTTGTCGATTGGACATTGGTTTCACATCGGGGCCCAAACAGTTGGCACGCACTTGTGGGCTGACCTACCCTTCAAACCTGCGAATTTAAAAAAAAAAAAAAAACTAGGGTTTCAATGGTCGGCGGTCTCGGGCAGCCAATTGTCATCAACGGGCAATGTGCATTGTCTACCCGTTGGTGTTTCGCCAGGCAATCCCCCTTCCTCCCGCTTCTTCCAAGCATTCGAAATAGAGAGATATATATACAACAAATACAAGCATAAACGCACACGTATATCATTCAATACCTATCTATATATATACATTTTCGATTCGAGGTCTCTCTCTTTCTCTCTCCCCTCTCCGATTTTGGCTTCTCTTTGAGCAAGCATAGGGGGGTAGCTTGTGTTCGCTATAGTGTTTAGAGAGAGAGAGAGAGAGAGAAACCCTAGTTCCTCTGTTTCTCAGTTTCGTTTCACCAGAAGTCTTCAGTTATTCGTCGGATTTTCGCGTAAGGTAACCATTTTTTTTACTTATAATTTCGATCTAGGGCTATAGATCTAGTGTATCTATGTGTTTTTAGTTGTTCGAAGTGTTTTAGGGTTTTGCATTGGCTGATGGTGATGGGACTTCGGTATTTGGCTTGTTTCTTTGTTTGACTCTATAGATTTTATTTGTTGCTTCTGGTTTGTTTTTATATTGTGCTTTTGGCGATCGTTTTTATGTTTGTGTTTTGAAGTTTTATGCTTGTTGTCGCTATATTTGCTTTCCTGCCTTGTGTTAGTACTTCTCCTTTGGAAGTCATCTGGGCTGTCTGATTGAATTGAAAATCACTGCTGATAATATTATTTTCTGGATTTATAGGGGCTTTATTTATTTATTTATTTATTGTATGGATGTTTTGAATGTGAAGTTTGGAGGTTCTTTGATGGTTTCTGCTTTGATTTAGGGGATTAAAAAATACTCTCTTTACACTTGGAAGTTTTATATCCTAGAAAACTTTTCCATGAACAATTCTCCATACCGAAATAAGCACCGAGTAGTTGGGTTTTTGTATTTTCATTTTTCCTAAACTACTTCAGTGGACTGGCTAGGTGATTTTCATTTTGGTTTATTTGTTTTGATGAAAACCCAATATTAGATAAAATGTAGCCATTGCTGCTGAAAGAGATTGCATGCTATGCTGACTAGTGCTGTTTTGTTGAGGATTTTGTACAACATAAGAGTAACAAAATTGCTCTATTTACATATCTGTAGAGATTGGCATCCTTAAACGAATGCCTGAAACCAACTTATGGTGGTTTTGAATTGACTGGCATGAAATAGAATTTTTTTATGCTTCAAGCTCAGTAAGTATGTTTTTATGCCATTTAACAACATTTACCTTTCTAATATCTTGTGTAGCCCCTGTTTCATTATCTGCCCTGAACATGTGTTTTTTACTCGTCAATTTATACAAATAATTTCTAAATAGTGTTCCTTTATCAGCATCCTCAAGTGATGGAGAGCAACGCAATAGGATGGCATTTTTCCGTCTTATAATTTTTTATCGTTTGATGTTGCACATTCCTGGTATTTTGTTTTTCGTGCACACAATTTTAATTTTATGCACTGTTTGCTGCAGAACAAAAATGGCTCTGGAGATCACTCAATTTCTTTTATCCGCTCAATCAGCTGATACAAAGGTTCGGAGTGAGGCAGAGGCCAACCTCAGGCAGTTCCAAGAACAAAACCTGCCTTCTTTTCTTCTGTCTTTGTCAGTGGAGCTTGAAAACAATGATAAACCAATTGAGTCCCGTAGATTGGCTGGCATCGTGCTTAAGAACTCGTTAGATGCTAAAGATGCTGCTAGGAAGGAACAACTTGTTCAACAGTGGGTGGTTATTGATATTTCTATCAAATCCAGAATCAAAGAATTGCTCTTCAACACTCTTGGATGTTCGGCTTTTGAAGCATGGCACACTTCTTCCCAAGTAATTGCTAAAATTGCTTCAATTGAAATTCCTCGGAAGGAGTGGCCTGAGCTCATTGGGTTGTTGCTTGTCAATATGACCCAGCAAGATAGGCCTGCCTCATTGAAACAAGCAACTTTGGAAACACTTGGATATGTTTGTGAGGAGATATCTCATCAGGATCTTGTGCAAGATGAAGTCAATTCTGTCCTCACTGCCGTAGTCCAAGGCATGAACACTGGGGAGTATGGTCCTGTCCGCCTTGCAGCAACCAGAGCTCTCTATAATGCTCTCGATTTTGCACAGTCCAACTTTGAGCATGAGATGGAACGGAATTACATTATGAAGGTTGTCTGTGAGACAGCCGTGGCTCACGAACCTGAGATTAGACAAGCTGCTTTTGAATGTCTTGTTTCAATAGCATCAACTTACTATCATGTGCTTGAACCTTACATGCAAACTATTTTTGAACTTACATCAAATGCAGTTAAAGGAGATGAAGAGGCTGTTGCTCTTCAAGCAATCGAGTTCTGGAGCTCTATCTGTGATGAAGAGATAGAGCGTCAGGAGGATGAGGATGTTGAGAGTGGGGATTCCGGCCCTCCACATTTCTGTTTTATTGAGAAGGCCCTTCCGTCTTTACTCCCAATGTTGCTAGATACTTTACTGAAGCAGGAAGAGGATCAGGATCAAGATGATGATACTTGGAATGTATCCATGGCTGGTGGAACATGTCTAGGTCTTGTTGCTAGGACTGTTGGCGATGCTATTGTGCCTCTTGTAATGCCTTTTGTGGAGGCTAATATATTGAAGACAGATTGGCGATCTCGTGAGGCTGCTACATATGCATTTGGCTCAATCCTTGAAGGGCCCAGTATTGAGAAACTTGCACCAATGGTCCATGCAGGCTTTGAGTTCCTCCTTGGTGCGATGAAGGATGCGAATAGCCATGTGAAGGACACAACTGCTTGGACACTCAGCCGTATTTTTGAGTTGTTACACACTCCATCAACCGGATTCTCTGTGATTTCTTCTGCAAACCTCCAGCGGGTTGTGGGGGTTTTGTTGGACAGCATTAAAGATGCTCCCCATATAGCGGAGAAGGTTTGTGGTGCCATATACTACCTTGCTCAGGGTTACGAGGATGCTGGCACTGGCTCCTCGCTTTTCACGCCATTCCTGCCAGATATTATAACTTGTCTTATTGCAACTGCTGATCGAACAGATGGTGGTGATTCTAAGCTTAGGTCTGCTGCATACGAAACCTTGAATGAGGTGGTCAGATGTTCAAATCTTGCAGAAACATCTCACATCATAACACAACTACTCCCTGCCATCATGAATAAGTTGGGGCAGACTGTTGAGCTTCAGATTGTATCATCTGATGATAGGGAAAAGCAAGGAGATTTGCAAGCTCTTCTTTGCGGTGTTCTTCAGGTCATTATCCAGAAACTTAGCAGTACTGATGAGACCAAGGCTGTAATATTACAGGCTGCAGATCAAATTATGGTATTGTTCCTTAAGGTTTTTGCTTGCCGTAGCTCTACAGTACATGAAGAAGCAATGCTTGCTATTGGTGCATTGGCTTATGCTACTGGACTGGAGTTTGGGAAGTATATGTCAGAGTTCTATAAATATTTGGAAATGGGTTTGCAGAATTTTGAGGAATACCAAGTTTGTGCCATCTCAGTCGGCGTGGTCGGTGATATTTGTCGTGCAATTGATGACAAGGTCTTACCATACTGTGATAATATCATGGCACATCTTCTCAAGGATCTATCCAGCAGTGATCTACACCGCTCTGTCAAACCCCCCATATTCTCCTGTTTCGGTGATATTGCTTTGGCAATTGGAGAACACTTTGACAAGTATCTTCCTTATGCAATTCCAATGATGCAGGGAGCTGCTGAGATCTGTGCCCGGATGGACAACAGTGATGAGGAGATGGTAGAATATGGAAATCAGCTCAGGCGCAGCATCTTTGAAGCTTATTCTGGGATTCTTCAGGGATTTAAGAACTCCAAGCCTGACTTGATGTTGCCCCATGCTGCACAACTCTTGCAGTTTGTAGAATTAGTCTGCAGAGACTCGGAAAGGTATAACGGATTGCTTTCCCTTTCCTTTTTCGCCGCTTCCCAATTCTCTTTATGAAATTGCTGCTTCTATGTACTACATTTTTTTTCTGACTTAACCTGGTGGTTTGTAGGGAGGAGAGTGTGACAAAAGCAGCAGTTGCTGTGTTAGGTGATCTTGCAGATGCACTCGGTTCAAATGTGAAGCTACTGTTAAAGGAACGGTCATTCTGTACTGAGTTTTTGGGTGAATGCCTTCAATCTGATGATGAGCAGCTGAAGGAGACTGCAACATGGACCAAAGGGATGATTGTCCGTGTTTTTTCTGTCTCTGGGTAAAAACTGAGTTATATCATACTAGCAGTTCATGAAACTATCCTCCTTTTCTTCATTTGGTAAAGGTCCGGGGTTGCAAAAGAGGGTTGAGATTGTCTGTCCTTTATATTGTGGATATAAATTTCTGTACTGATGAAATTATTATCATCCGCCTCGTATGTTAAGAAACTCTGTAAGTTTTATGCATCCACTTAAAAGAGTGGTTTGTGTTGGCAATTATTGGCTGTAAGTTTCATCATTTTTGCTTCTGGTTTCTAGTTACACTCTTGACGTATACGTTCATCCGGTTTTTATAATTGTTGGTCTGCAAATTTGTTATACTTCATTAGGTAATTGAATTGAATCTCAATGCCCATTTATAGCGCAGTAAAATAGGACTATTTGATAGAGTTGGCTCACTTGTCATTGGCAAACTTGATTTGAGTCCTCGTCCACTAGTGAGTACTAGTGAGTGAGAAACGCAAAGACCCTGTGATCACTACATGGCCCGAGACTCGTGAATGAATTCATTCCTAGAGGAGGCACACGGCGAACCTTGCCGGCCCGGCCCTTTTCTCGCCATGGGCGGCTTGCCTTGACGACTCCCGCGACCAGGATACATTAAAAAAGTTGGTGTAGTATGGCTCAATTGATTAGCATATGAATGCATGTTAGTTTGAAATCTTAAAAGATGATGAGCAAACCATGAAAAATAATAAGAAATTTACCAGTTCAAAATGTAGATAAGAATTGGATGTGGTTATTATTGATCGAACATTAAAGAAACATTGTGACTGAAAATTTGTCTAGTGTTGCACATGCTTCACAATCAACCAAAGATTAAAGTAATATAGAGATTAAATATATGATTAGCATAGCACATGGTTCAAAAAATTCCATTGACTAGTTTTTATCAAGGAAACCAAGAAAGAGAACTTTGATTACTTTGGTACCAAAAAATCCTTTTTAATTTTTTTCCACAAAATTTTGTTTTTGAATTTTTTTTTTTTTGGGTAACTTTTAGATATTTCATTCACATTCATAAATAGATATTTATTTAATTGTGGAAAACAATAAAAAAATAAAAAAGGTTAAGGAAATAGTGTAATAGAAAGAGGAACGAAATAGAAAAGGAGGATGAAAAAAAAATACGAGGAAAAGTATTAATCTATTTCTCAAATTTCTTTTATATTTCTTTTCTTTCTCCTTATCAAAATAAAAAAGAAGAGAAAATTTAAAATTTTTATTTTTTTCCACCATAACGAAACATAAGCTAGTTTTCAAATTTATTTTCTAAGACCGTGTTTGGCCTTCCCGTGCAAACAAAACTACCTTCATTTGTTATCCCTTGAGTATCGAAAAGTATAACTTCGTGATTAACAATAGAATTAGATAGTTCAGCTGGAAGACATTAAGTAACAATTGTTTTATTAACAACAGAATCAGATACCTTCATCTGTTATCTATTAATTGAAAACTGTTTTATAATACTTGAAATATCGAGAAAGTCTGCAGAAAATCTTCCATTAACCACGGGAAAAGTTGTTTTCTTCCAAACTACTAAAATGTTGATAAACATTGGAAGTGTGGTTTGTAATTTTAAAAGATTGTTATAAAGCTTGTTTACAGCATGGATTATAGACTTGCACTTTCCCTTGTAGGTGCACTGAAAATCAGAAATCAGCATAAGTAATAAAATCAGACTCTTTTTCATTCATGATATTGAAGACGTCTAGTTTCATGTTAGCATGGCATGGGTGACAGGCTAATGTGATCTAAGAAAGGTGGGAGAGGATAGTGGTATGTGAACTTTACTGCATTTTCAACCTTGAATAGTTGATGAAGTGAACGTTTGCAACAAAAGGACAGGCATTTCCCTGTAAGTGAATGTGTACAAAAGAGCTGCCAAAGAGCTCCATTGTTTCTTCCGTCATCGATCCCATCTATGTTTCTCTGTCACTTACTTCTAAATTATCCTGATTAAGCCCCCCCCCCAAACTACTCTTCTCTGAAAATTTAAAATTTATCCAAAGAGGCCTCGCATATTTTATGGAAGTGAACATGTACAAAAATGCTGACGTTAAACAGTTTAACAATATTATTGAATCCATGGAACAATATGGAATTGAAGTTGTTCCTCATGGGGTTCTTATGAAGGTGACCCTGAAACCCCCCAATAACCGCACCTTTTGTAACCTCATATAGTTCAAGATATCTTATCGAAATTCGAAAAATTATGACCCTTAGAGGTCAGAAATATTTCCCAGATCTAGATGTAGAATTGCAGGGTCAGTTAAAAGGCAGACTAAAATTGCTATTATGAACTCTTTTTTTCTATAGACTACGTCATTGTTTTTTTTTTTCCTTTTTTTAACCATTCTTCAAATTTTCATGTTATTTCTCATTTGATCTTTATATAAGTTCTCAAATATGTATTTCGACCGTCGTTCTAAAGTCCTGATCAAAAGGCGAATAAGTTAACTACAAACACATACGTCAGGCACAGTGCATGGTCACAGTTGACAAGGGCAAACCTGATAGATACTGAACAGCTACATTCCCAAAATTGAGGCATATAGATCCAATTTTCTGGACGGCGAGAAAGCATCAAGCCACAAAAGCAGTTATCATTGATCAAGAAAATATCCTAAACATTAGCATTACTTAAAGGGATTGACATGGCAAATAAGATAAAACGGAACAAAAGTAGTCCTCTCAGAAACAATATAATTATAAGAATCCGACATGAAAACGTGGTAGAGACGTTCATAGAACAACTACTACAGCTGTATGCATGTGTAGAACAAAAATATCCAATGGCAGTCCTACCAACATGCGCAGCCATGTATTGCAGTCTAAGCAGCTGGGGATTATCTAGTTTTGGTATGGCCAGATTACATATACTGTATTATCATATTATCAACCAAAAACAAGCCAATGATTGCAACAAAGAATAGGGGAAATTACTCATGTTATATGACTTAAAAAAATACAAAATTCCTGCAAATGTCTATGATATAGAATGGTTAACATTGGATTTTACGAACCATGCCACTAGAATGTAAACACGCTAGGTGTGTAATGTTACTTTTGCCATGTGTGTCCAACTGGGGCCTATAATATATACATTTTCAATTTCTCAGGTCACCTGAGACTATTTTCATCACCACCATAATATAAAGCCTTCCTGAGACTGTATTCCACTATTTAGGGTCTCAATTCGTCAACTTTACTATTTTTGATAAATTTGTTTTGGTAATTGCACGGTGGTTTAAGAATAATAATTCTGTATTTATTTATTTTATTTTATTTTTTTGATTCTATAATCATCCTATATTTGCCAAATTTGGTAATTTTTAAGGATTTTTTTTTCATTATTTAAACAGTTTGTATCCTTTGAGAATCGTTTCTGATTCAATAAACAATTATATTTCGGAAAAATATTCTCAGGTGGATTCCAAAGTTCCTTTAGATCAGGGTTATTCATTCGTTTAGTACGATAATTAGTAGCCTTTTCATCAAGCTTGAGCAATATCAAACCTACTTTCAGATGGTGTCCAAATCCTCTTGGTCCGGTCAATAAAATCTAGTGCTACCATTCTACGTCATTTTATAGCAACCCAATCTCCACAAAACACATCATGAAGAGTGTTATCTCATTGATCGAGGGTGCTGCCAAATGCCTAAACCCATATGTTCATGACGGTAAACCCAAGCTTTCAGCCCGACCCCAAGCAATGGCCTCTAAACATGTTGACACGCACAAGTGAACAATAAAACGAGAACTGTTGGAACCATTGCCCATTAACATAAGTTACAACTTTTTTTCTTAGGACTACTAATTATATCAAGCATAACAGAATAGTGCTAGACATCGGAAATTAGTCAATTCCACTAACAACCACCATTAAAGCAGCTTAAACTTACCAGGAATAATATTCATTCACTTGAGAACAAATGATTGTGACGAGATGGTCAAAATTATATTCTTGTGAGGCCAAATTGATACCAAAGCTCTATACGATTGAAACCCATATTAAACATCCTCCCTAGTCCCTATCAATTTAATTAGTTTTGAAGTTTGTCTGCATTAGGTCACCATACTCCTCCCAAGTTTCATTTAAATTCTAAATAGACAAATACATAAAACAAAACAGCAGACTCAAAAAAATTCATGACTGGCCAAAAAATAGGCATCTACAGTACATGGAATTCTAATATAATTTTTGTCACCGTCAGCAGTGACTTAAAGAAAAAGATATGAAAGCATGAAATTTATTTTATAGTCCTTTGCTTGATGGGGACATTAATGGATAACAAAAGGTCCTCTTTACAGCAAGTTGTTAATATATTATGAAAGGCAGTTAATGTCCCCATGCGTTCTAAGATCAACTGGACGTTTCTTCGTCTAGAATACCTGTGGCTCCACAAAGACTGCTAATGCTAATATATATCCATTTTAAGTCAAATTACTGGGGCAAAAGGTAATTACATTAAAATGACATGATTAAATTAGTTTCAAGACTGGCATATCTACAGATTACCAAACTCCAGAAGACTCCAAGAGAGAGGAATCAGCAGGGAACCCTCCTGGAATAAAATTCTGTAAAAACTGTCTGAAGCATCCTCACGTTGTTTTCCTTCCTATATTTAAATCCTTCATTGTTTTATTCTAGCTGTGTCAACATCATTCACCACGCTATGTATAAGTACCAATTGGAGATATCGTCAAGACTCAAACATCAGAAGTCTTCTTTCCCTAGAAATTTACCATCAAACAATAATGCAACCTGAGTTTTTTCAAAAGTCATCATGGCCGCTCTACAATGCCGTGCCCTCAGCTTGGGATCAAGTTGAAGCCCATGATGGTCTCCATTTGGATGACCATGACTTCTTATTCTCATTCACCAACAATGGGGACTCTTCTGTGATTTCCTCAGACCAATTTCTCCCTACGGTGTTTTCTGATAAGTTTCTCAAATATCCCGCATCAGCTGATGAATCGCAAGTCATATCACTAATGGAGGATATTGAAGATGATATGGAGGGAATTCAGTCTATTTTGAGTAGTAAGATTGAGGATTTGTGGGGATGGTTGCATGAAAGTGCAGGTGAGGGAAGTCATCCTTCAGAACAACCATCCATGGAAGACGAGTCTATCTGGAGTCCTGGTCAGTCAATGAAATCAAGTGAGGCTTCGATGGTGTTTCCATCAGTACCATCATCACTAGCCTTGCCAGGAGATGGCATGAAAATTGACAACCAATTGAGCATTCAACATCTACTTCAGGCTTATGGAGAAGCCATGGAGATGGAACAGGGAGAGCTCACGGAGGTGATCATGAAAAGCATAACTGAGAAAGTCAGTCCAGTTGGTAAAACACTGGAACGACTAGTATTCAACTTGTTCCAATCTTCAGGGAAGCAAGGGCAGTATCTAAAACAGGAGGCAAGCAAGAATTTTGAGGCAGCATTCAGGACATTCTACCAAATCTTCCCATATGGAAGGTTTGCTCACTTCACAGCCAACATGGCAATCCTTAAGGCAATTCCAGGCAACACAGAGATAGTACATATAGTAGACTTCGACATGAGGGAAGGGGTTCAATGGCCTCCTGTAATTGAGGCTGTTGCAAATAGACAAAAGGCGTTAAGGTTAACATCAATCAAAATGGGAGATGACTGTGATGATGCTCCCTCGTACAGGAGGTTTGAGGAAACAAAGAGGCGACTCTGTGATCATGCAAGATCTATTGGCCTAAACTTGAAGGTGGAAGAGATGGGATTTGAGGATTTGGTCAGCGAGATTAAGAAAATCAAGAAGATGGGTGGGCAGAGAGAGTGGTTGGCCTTCAATTGCATGGTGGGACTTCTGCACATGGGGAATGGAAGAAGTAGAAGCTATGCTATGGAGTTCCTAATGGTGGCTAAGGAGTTTTTAACCAATTCTGCAACTAATAAAGGGATCATAATAATTGGTGATGGAGACGCAGGGCAGAAGTTGAAACACTGTTCTGGATATGGTTCATTCTTCAACATGTATTTGAATCATTACCAAGCCCTTTGTGAATCAATGGAGTGGAACTTTCCTGTTCGTCTTGCAGAAGCAAGGATTTCCATGGAGAGTCTCTTTGTTGCACCTTTTGTTTCTCCTCTTTCTTGGTTTCAGAAATGGAAGGAGGTAGGGGGGAATTCCGATCTTCATGCAGGGGAAGGGCTGAAGGGTCTAAGACTAACCAAAGATAATTTAATGGAAGCCAAAGAAATTGTGAAAGAGGGAGAGAGCTCATATACCATCAGGATTGAAGGACATAAAGAGAATGAGATGGTCTTGGAATGGAGAGGGACTCCATTAGTGAGAGTTTCGGCTTGGATATGAGTAATGAAGAGACGGAGAGCAGCTGTAAAGGAATATTTCTTATCTTTCAGTAAATATGTTTGGACATAAACAAGATATGTTTATTGTATATTGCGTATATTGTTTATATGAATTCTGTACAAAAGAAACAATTTCAATTAAATAAACGTCATAAGACATCATTGTCTAACTAATCATTCGTACTGTTTATTCCACAAACATAGCTCACTGGAAACATTCTATCTTTTTGTTTTTCAGAGTCACAATAAGAGTGAATTGAGTCAGACATGCTACAGGCACCAATGACCAGGGGCGAAGCTATTGTAATGGCCCCCTAATTTTGGTCCGTCTATCTATACATATAGCTATATTTCTTAAAGATAAATACTCCACTTAATGACTCCTTTAACTTTCTATAATGGCACTCATATATATATATATATAAAAGATTAATAGAACACAAAAATTACTTTTCCTCTTTCTTAATACAAACTCACAAATCTCTTCCCCTCTCTCTCTCCACTATTGAGATTTCCCTCTCCCATATACCATCAGTCATCAAAATTTCATATTCTCCATTATATACTGATATTTTCATTATTTTCCTTTCGCTTGCTTTACTTTTTCCTTCTCACCCTCTATAAATCATTTTTTTTAAAATAGAACCGTAAAACAAAATTCTGAGTTTTGAAATACAAATGACAAAACGAAATAGAAGAATGGTATAACCAGCAATTGTAACACTTGAATAAATTTTCTAATTCTTGTGACAGTAAATCTCGAATAAATGGTTGACGTTTTTGGTCAATCGTTAAATTTTTTTATCCAATATAAAATTTTTATTCAATTTGATATTTTTCCAAACATAAAAGAAAATTTATATACAACGATCCAATGCATTGTAGCGAGTCTGGCGACTCCAACTAGTTTGGTCTATTGAGTTGGCTTCCAATCTGCACATAGAAGAGTGGGGAAACGTTGGAGAAGGATATCATTCATTCCGGTAGGGAGGTCGTGTGAAAGAGAAGAAGATTTTAGAGTAATTTTTTTCATACACCTAGCGTTTGCCTAACTTCCTAGGTCTACCGTAAAAACTACGCTTGGCTTAGTTTGGTAATGTTTTTATTTTTTATTTTTTTATTTATCTTTCTAAAACTTTAAAAATTATTAACTGAAACGTATTTGTTAAATCTATTTATGTTTTTTTTAAAAAAAATAAAAACTTAAACAAAAAAAACGTTAACAAAAAAAGAAGAAGAATATATTTTTATTGTATTTTTTTTAAATATTATGGCAATTTAATACTTTATTTATTTTTACTGTATCATTTTAAAATTAATTATTTTAATCAAATATTTTATCAAACTAAAATTATTTTTAATAAATAACATAATTAATTATCTAAATTAATATGTAATATGTTTTATAAATTTATTTTTAAATTAAAATAAATTAATTAAATTAATATGAAATATATTATTAAATTATTTTTACTAACTAATAGAATTAAATTTATTAATATAACATAATTTGATAATTAATATACTTTAACTAATTTAGTTAATATAAAACTAAAATATGCTTTGTTAAATTATTTGAATAAATAATAAAATTAATTTAATTTGATTAATTTAATAAATACAAATATATTTTCTAAATAGTTTTTAATAAATATCATAATTAAGTAATTTAAATTATTATGAAATATATTTTCATTAAATTATTTTTAATAGATTATATAATTAGATTATAATTAATATATTTTATATTTAGTAAACTAAATGATATAATAATTATATTTTATTCAATTATTTTTAGTGAATAATATAACTAAATTAAAATTTAATATATTTTATATTTATTGAATTAAATGATTTTTAATAAAATAATTTAATTTAATTAAACTAAATTAATATAAAATATTTTTTATTAAATTCAATTAATATTTTTAAAACAAATAAAATTAAATATTTTATGATAATAAAAATTAATATAAATTTTTATTTTCAAATGTAGATTCAGTTTTTATTTTAGAAAAAAAAAGATAACTGAGAACAAAAAAAAAAAAACTAAAAAACATAAAAAAAGAAAAAGATAAAAAATTAAAAAATTGAGGGCGCTATCAAACTACCCCTAACCACACCAATTTCAGAACAAGGCCATTAATCCATGACAAGAGAACCGCTCTCAATGAGCGGCCGCGTCGGCTGTGCAGATCCTTACCCATACCCAGCGAATTGCCTCCCACCGCACGTCACTATTACTAACAGCAGCTGCGAGCAAAACGACTGTGTTGTTGTTCGCGGGTCTCTTTTTACAGGTCCGTAGAGTTAAATATAGAGAAAATTGTGCCCAAGTCACACTTTTTAGACTTGTAAGGGTTTAAGTCATGCCAAAAAAAATTGATTGCTTTTAAG
>QLOD02000013.1:1039772-1072163 GCA_003260245.2 Sideroxylon spinosum | reverse complement strand
TATTCACAAACAAGTTTTTTTGCAATGACTTAATTCCTTAACAGTACATAAATAGTGACCGGCCTCCAAAAACCCCTTAAATATATGAACATTGCGTCGACAGCAGGATTCGAAGCTGCGCAGGCAAAGCCCAACAGATTTCGAGTCTGTCTCCTTAACCACTCGGACATATCGACGCGGGGCTATTAGAAATGAATATTAAATATCAACAGCTAATAGCCCGCAAGAAAAACATTTTTTTTAATTGTTTCTTATACATCATACATATGTTTATTCTCACTGAAATTCAAATATTACTCTAATCCAGTGAAAAAGTCTCACTCTCCCTCTTATCTGAATTAGTCTCACAACCTCACCGTTTCTCTCTCTAGATTTTTTTTCCCCTTTTTTGTGTTTTTACTTTCGTTCTCTCTCTAATTCCCTCCCCTTTACTCTCAAGATCTTTTCTTTCTCTGAAATATAGTGGGCAAACTTCCATTTCTTAAACAAAATCTTGAAACTCCCTTTCAATTTACTTAATTCAATAGATAAAATGCTAGATTAGAGATTTAGATATATACAGTGACATCAGCGTAACAAGCATGAGTGAGGATAAAGGAATCTACGACAACTCACAAACGTAATTATAGTGAACCATAATGAGAAATAGTGTTGTTTAACAATCAATAATAGATAATATTTTACCCCTATTGATTAAAAGTGATCGGTCTATCTCCGATTATCGCAACCACTTTTGTCACTCGTATTCTTTACAACTGTTACTTCCTCTATCACTTTTATCATAATTATCACCATTGCCTTTCAAAACTACCACAAATCATTATCAAATCCACTTTCACTCTCGATTTATATTTATGTTGTCACCTATATTAATCTTCGGTATATCCATCACTTTTACAATTACTCGTTATTATTGTCATTACCATCTTATACAATCTCCTCCTTTACTACCAGCATCATCTATACGTTTTATCATTATCACCAATCAACCACACAATACATGCATCACTTAAGTAAATTTATAATATCGGTATAATATTTTGTAATATTATATGAAATGTATAATATCCAGTATTATAAAATTATATTATTGTTTCAGGTAATGTAATATCAGATTGATCCCTAATCACAAAAACGAATTAAAATTATGCAATCTTTTGGAAAACTAATTTTTTTTTTTAATTTTTGCTTTGACGTTGACGCGTGCAAAAAAGTTAAGTGTTTAATAGAAGCTTGTAAAAATTGCAAAACGTTTGTGAGTTAGTGTGTGGTAACTTTTTTTTATGTGTGCGCTAAATTTTAGTGGAAAAAATTAGAAGTTGAAAAAGTCAGAGAAAAATAAGTTTACCAAACAAGCCTTTATGACTATCTGTTTAATTGGGCCCGGGTCTGGGTTTAGACCCAGTCCATCACCGGGCCCATTATGCGGGCCATGGAAACGACATCGTGGAAGCCTATCAAACGAGAGAGAGTTGCATCCGAGTCTTCCATCCGCGCTTTCCTCCTCCCCTTTTGAAAAACAAAGACGAACTGAAAAAGGACGATGATAATGGCGATGCTACAGTAATCCAAACCCAACGCTTCTTCCTTCGGCGCTTTCCTCTACATCTGAAACCCCACACACCTGCAAGGTAAATGCTAGCTACTGAATCCATGTAAAATGCGGTGATTCTGGTTTTCTAATGTGCGTTTGCTGATTAAAGCAATGCTAAAGCCCTAGATCACTTCGGAGGAAGACCGAGAGTTCAATTCGTGTCGTAAAAATGGGAGATTTTCTGAGAAAGATCGACGTAGAGAAGGTAATTGCGTTCAGCGAAGACCTCGTCGAGGTTCTCAAGGACAAAAAGGATAGCAATAACTTGGCCCAGCAATTGGAGCAATCCAAGGCTCTTCTTTCGCAATGCGATGCCGATTACACTGACGTTCGTAACTTGCTTCAAGGTCCACCTTCTTTCCCTATTTGTGCTTCAAAAGCCCCTTCTTTTTGTGTGTGTGTGAGAGAGAGAGAGAGATATATATATATATATAAATTCAATCGCCCCTTCTGTTTTCCTGGATTGCAAATTACAGTTTTTGCTGAGCAGAGGATACTTGGTTTATTTATGCTGCTAGAATTTATGTGCATTGTAGTCATAAAAGTGAGAGGTCTTTGCTTTTGGGCTTTGTAAATAACACCTCGGAATAATTTAAGCTAATGGGCTAAATCATTTGGCTTCCACCATGATAGATTCTGCTTCTGTACAGTACCCTAATAAGTTCAGTTGAATTTGAGGATTTAAATTTCCAACCTAAGAACTAGAGCAGCCAAGATGTGGTATTTATATGATGATGGTGAAAGAATCATCTTTCCTACTGGAATTGAATCCCAATGGTGATTGTAACTTAAAATTTTCATCGCTGACTTTTCTAAAGTTGTTATCCTTGAAGGGGACTAATCAAATGTGATCAACTAGCGGTGTACCCAAGAATTTGGGTCAGTAGGTCCAAATCACGAGTAAAATTTTAAATTTCAAATAAATACATAAAATACAATAAAATACAAAATACTATACATTGATATCAAATACATTATCACTTTTCTGCTCTGTTACAATAATTTGTTAAACTTAAAAGTTATCAAAATTTTACCAAACACATAAAATTGCTAAAAATTGTTAAAAGTTGTCAAAATTTTTATCAAATATTCAAAAGTTGCAAAAATTTGCTAAAAATAACTTTTTGTTTTATCAAACACACGAAAAATTACAACTAGTAATTTTTGGTAAAAATTACCAAAACTTACCAAAAGATATGCCTCCAAACGCATCTAATTTTTTTTTTTATAAATATTTATAATTTTTTTATATCAATTTTTTTTTCTTTAAATTCCAGCGTAGGCCTTCGCTCATGCTCGGTTCCGTGTGGCTCCGCCACTGTGATCAACCGAGGAATAAGAATGTCTGCTGCTGTTCCATCCTAGAACCTTTAGTGCGGCATGAACAAAGGCTAGACACTATTCATGTCTCATTAGAGCACCTATTGTTATTATTTTAGATTAGGCTTTGATTGAACTACATGGTTAATAAAGGATGAGCTTGCTTACAAGTATTATAATGGAATAATGGAACTTCTTTCGCACATAAGAATCCATTTGCAATGGTGGTTATTTTGCTGCAGCTTGATGCCCTTTCTGTTGTACTATTTATTGGAGATTAGTCATTCTATTATTCTGTATGCATTTGCTGGGATTCAAAATTTAACAATCACCAAACCCTGGTCTTATGACAAGCTCTCAAAACCCAACCCCACTGAGGAGTTTTGGATCTTTTTCACTGGAGTTTTTTTAGTTCTTTGTTGTTTTTCAAATGGATCTTGTGAAAATGAATAGTACTCGTCAAGTGCACCAGCTAGGAAAGTGCTTCAGGCTGGAAGAAATTCCATTTCCGTTGCAAACAAGCTGTTTATTGTGTACATAAACCTTCATCTTCTATCACTGATAAGTTTTATATGTTTCAGATTATCAGAAAAAGATAGACGTAATCAAGAAAAAGGCAGATGATGCAAAATCCGAAGTTCCTGCAGATGCAGAAATGGATTTGCTTCAGAAAGAGTTGGAAGAGGAACTTCAGGCAGAACGTTTGCTCAGGGAGGAACTTAGATAAGTATACAGTCAATTTCAGTTGTATTCTTTTTATTCTTGTCTTCACATCAATGCTATTGATTGGAAATTTATTTCTAAATATGATCAACACAGTTATTACAAATGAAATTAGTGATCTAGAGGATCAAAGGGAATCTGTTGAAGAAAGAAGGAAAATGCTGAAAAAGCTCGAGCAAGACGAGCTGAGGGCACAGTAAGTTCTGAGTCAAATACTTGTTAAAGTATTTAAGGGTTCTTGCTTTATTTTGGGCATTATAGTTTGCTTGTCAAGTCATTGAGTTTGTATGTTCATGAACGTATGCTATTTTTTTAAAAGGACGTGTTCATTGATTCATGCTTAATGCACTTAAGTACTAGCACAAGAGGGTTGCTTTGGTTTTTCAAGTTTTCCCTTCTAGCTTTCTATCTTTGATAGATTTGGTTTGCTTTTATGCAGCTTCTGTAACCTCACGTGGATTATTATTGTTTGTTTGTATGTAATTGGGTTCACATATCCAATCAAAAATAAGAGTAGAAACAAATCGAGTTATTCGCGAGCTATTCGAGCTTGGTTTGAGCTCGATTTGTGACTAAAACGAGTTTGAATCGAGCTTGATTTGTAGTTCGTTTTAGATTCGAGCTTGAGCCTAGAAAAGCTCAGCTCGAAAACTTGTAAGCAGACTCGATAAAATAAATATATATATATATTTTAATAATATTTTAATATTTATTTAATAATATTTTTATTATATTTTACACTAAAATGACTTCTTTTTGGTTTAATCGAGTTATTTGCGAGCCGAGCTCGAACCTAAAATTTTCTTTATCAAGCCGAGCTCGAGTTTATATGAAAGCTCGAATCCAGCTCGAGTTCGGTTAAAAAATTCAGGTCGAGCTCGAACAAGTTAAAGTTCAGCTCGATTCGGCTCGTTTCCACCCTTAATCAAAAGTATATCCACAAGTGGTTTTGTTTTAGAAGTTTGGATCCGTGCATGTGTTTTTCTCCTCATATGCAGGAACACTTGTGCAAATGCTATATACAGTTGATGATTAACTAACACTCCAGATATATGGTTTTAGACAGTCCTACAATGCAAATGCATCGCATTAGAGATCACCTAATGAGATTTGTGGTATATTGACAAGGTTCTGAAGACATAAATACTGCTCATTGAGCAACATAAAACTAAATCCAAGACATTCCTTGGGTAACATAGGGTGTGCAGCAAAACTGCTGACATTTAGCGTCCTTGGAATCAGTTCCCCATTTGCTCGCACTAATATGTTTCCCTGCACACTAGCATTTTTCAGCTGTGTTCTCGATGAATCTGGGAATGTTGTTGCCTTGATAACCGTCTTCGCAACTTTAGTTTGATTTGTTTTCTAGCATTTTGTTTCTTTGATTGTTTGTCTTATTTACCTCCCTCGCATCAGGAAATAAAACAGTTTTCTTGTGTGTTGCAGAATGAAGCTTTCAATGTATGCTTCCGTGACAAATATAATTCCAAACTTGGATGATCCTTCCAAAATATCAGGCTGTATCCTTAATGTTAACCCCTAGTTTTTTTTCCTTATCATTTTGTGCTGCTATTTTTTTTATATTTGGTTGAGGCTAGTTACTATCTTGCAGCAGTATTTCTCCTAACCTAGCCAATTACAGATATCGTGGATAGAGATACCAAGGGGGTTGAGAAGTTTGAATTTGACCCGCTGAATGCAACTGCCTTTGACACATGCAACAACATTTGGAAGATGATAAGCCATGATAAACTTTGAACGTTCTTCCTTTTCCATGATTAAATTTGAACATTCTTGTATTTTCTTGTTATATTGAAGCATGAGTATCTTTTGCATTCTGAGTTTCCAATCCATATGATTTTGTAGTTACTTGTTGACTTAAATCCAAGTGCAATCTTTTCTAAAACAGGAGAAGGACAAAATTGGAAACAAAACTGAAATTCCCAAATCACTCTTTCGATGATAATAGACTCAATTCAAGCAAAGCAGTCAAACCAGTCAAAACGAAAAATCAGGTTGTTGACGGAAAAATCTTGTCAAAGCAGTGGAGATCACCTAAGAATTTTTATTTTAAAACTGGTTACAAAGTTTTTTTATGCTATAGATCAACTTCTTGAATTTGTTCTACAATAGATCAACGTCTTGAATTTGTTCTACAGACTCTTTGCTCGACTCTTCGATGCATCATGATCACGTAGAAGATGTTCACCAGCTCTTCTTCTTGAACTTCTTCAAGATCGAACAATGTCAAAAACTACTTTAAGAGATTACACCTAAAATTTTTCGAAGAAATTGCTAAGAATATCGAAGAGACTCAATCTATAATCAGGCTCTCGAAAGGTGTATCTCTCATAATCATGTTTCAAAGTTTTTAGTCTGAGCCAATATATAAATTACATAGTATCACACTCAAATTATAATTCAGGTGAAAAATTTTCAACTCAGTCTAAGTTTCATGTTGGATGCAACTAGGACGTGATCTCTTCGCAGTTTAAGCTTCAAGCATGGTGCGAGGCTTGGAATGGTGACACCTTGTTGCGAGGCTTAATGAATAGGGCTGCGAGCTTGTTGAGCCTTTGGCGACATTAGACAAAATTGTATCATGCTTGATGGATGAAGCTTGCCTTCCGAGATGTCTTAATTGCCTTCGAACTTGAAAATCCACATTTAAATAAAATTCAAATTCAAACTCTAGACTTCCTAGCATATTTTAGTCTTTGGTCCAAATTTAATCTCTTTAAGATATAAATTTCTCAAAGGTTATATAATTCAACATGATCACAATTCTAATGAGACAAAAAAAAAAAAAAAAAAAAAAAATCCTAAAAGATCAGTGAATTTTTTAACTTAAATTTAGACTTAACAAAAACTGCCCTGGCTCAATTTACTTTTACATAAACATTTATTTATGTACTCTGCTCCCCAGCCCAGCCCATCTCTCTCTCTCTCTCTCTCTATCGCTATAAATATATATATTGGTCCAATCTAATGTGGCCTACCCCTGCGCGTCATCCCCACCAAATGCATCTTTGGGCCTTTGAAAGGTCCCTAGGCCTGTAAAAACAGCAGGGATGGTTCACCTGAGGCCGCACAGCAAGCGCTCAACTGCTTTCATAAGGAGCAAAAATTTCTATGAATAGATTATTAATTTGTAAACTACAAGCGACAGAAGCGTTGAAATGAGAGAGCATCCAAAGATTGCTGCAACGTGCAAACCTCGTTGGTTTCTCTACACTTGGGAAGAGCCGTAAAAATAATAATAATAATAATAATAAAGATATAAAAAAAAAGAGAGGACAAAAAAAAAAAAAAAAAAAAAAAAAAAAGGCAAACACCTCCTACAAAGTTTGTGTTACGTGGTGAGAAGATATAGCTCCTCTGCCCCAGAACCCACCAGATCAAGACGTTTGTCTCCCCTTCCTTGCTCGGTGCCCCAACTAGACATATACATCTATAATTTTAGAACAAAAATCAATTGAAAAAAGCATTAAACAATCCCAGTTGATAAAAGATGGAAGATAGTATGACACAGGCTGAAATCTTTGGCTTGAGCCACAGTTCGGGAGGAGGAAATCAAGAAGAAAAAGACCATGAAAGAGGGAAAGGTGAGATAGATGACGATGAAGAAGCTAGAGGAGGAGATCTCGAAGAGGGGTCTCTAAACCACATAATTCCTAACATGGTCTCTGGAGGAAGAGAAGTGGAAGAAGATAACAGCTGTGATAAAGGAAAAGATGGCACGGCTAGGAATGAAAGGAAAGCTGATAATTTTGAAGTTAAAGATGAGAGGGGAGAACACAAATGGGGTGAAGGTAGGGTCATCAACAATTTCATTTCCAATCTTCTTCATCGAAATGAAGGAACAGAAGATGGAAAAGAAAAGGATAATATTCAAGGAGAGCAGAAAGGAATTGATGTGAAAGCAGAAGAGGAAGCTGGAGAAGGTGGCCGCAGTGTTATCACCAATTTCATCTCCAATCTTCTCCATCAAAGTGAAGGAATAGAAAAAGAAGAAGACGGAGGCAATCAAAGAGACAAGGATAAAGGAAATGCTGGGAAATCAGAAGAGGGAGGTAGAATCATTGATAACCTAGCGTCCCACCTACCCACAAGTCTCGCAGGTACCTAGCATAAACTCAGTAGATTGCCATTTTTCTGTGTGTTGTCCACCCCCCCCCCCCAAACCAAAAAAAAAAAAACAAAAATGAATCACTGAAATTTTAGAAGCTTGAAGTCTGGGTTATAATTTGTTGAATTTATTGTTCTAACATAATTTCTCCAATTTATTTTTTGGTGGGAAAGCAGATGATGTTGATCCAGCTTCAGATGAGGCCTCTCTTCTGATTCACTCCATTGTTCATGACTAAAAGAAGAAGACTCTTGGCCAGCTTATCTATCTTATATGGTTGATATCTGTGTTCTTTTTGACTATTGATTGTGAAAATTTCACTACCCTTCCATTCAAGGAAACTGGTATATTGTCAAAATTATCTTTTTGATTTTTGCAGTGCTGTAAATCTATCAGAGTGATGGTTTTTGTGTTTCTAATTCTCCAGTTGTATGCTTCTTTATCAATGCAAAAAAAAAAAAAAAAAATTCTATGTGTGTCCTGCGGCGTGGTAGAATAAAATAAAAATACAAAATGAAAAATTAAAAACAGAATTGTTGCACAAAACACACACACACACATATCAGTTTCTGTCCCCTAACTGTGCAGTCAGTGCTTCCAAAATTTGCAGGCTTGAAAATAGTTCCTTAAAACACATCAGTAGTAAGGGAGAGATGAAGAGAGAGAACTTTTATGGGCAGCTCCTAGTCTGGCAGATGATGCAAATCTCACCATCCTACTTGCCAATTTTCTCGGATCATACTTGCTTAGTTGGGTTCAAATTAACAAATTAATTAATTTTAAAATTCTGAATTTAGCATTCAAAAGTTGGCCCTAATAATACCCTCATGAAAGTATCATATCATTAATGCCGGCAACAGCTGGTTTAATTGGCAATATGTACGGTCATTTAGTCGCGATTGTGCAATATGGATGAAATTCACTTAAATAGATAACTCAGTCTACACAATTGATGACCAATCGTGCTTGATTTTTCTTGAATTTTCAAGTTTGTTTTAGAATTTAGTTTCAAAAACATGTTTGGAAATTAGTTTCTAATTCAAAAAACGCTTATTAGTGATTATGGCGCTGTTTGGTGCTATACAATAAAAAAGAAGAAAAAATTTCTGTAAATCTCTATAAACACGAATTACGAAACTGTACAATTTAACATTTTTACTTACTACACAAAACACGAGACATTAACTTTTACAAATTTTATATACCTCCAAACACACTATGTATATAAAATCCAATTTTAAAAAATAAAAATAACAAAAAGTAACGAAAATATTTAGATATATAGCTTAATAAAATATTGGCATGTAAAAAAAAAAAAAAATATATATATATATATATAAATTTCATTTCAAAAACAACGGGCCTTATTTTTGGAAGACAAGTCGCACTACTACTCAACTAGAGAAAGGGTGCTGGGCCGAAGCCCAACACGGTCCATTCTGGCAGCTCACAGAGCCCTACCCAGTGATGACCCGATCCGTAGTAGCAAATGCCCCAAAATACCCTTATGTTTGTGGGTATATAATATCTTGGCTAGGGTTTAGCACCTCTCCATTCAGTTCGCAGGCACAGCAGTAGTGGCACGGCGGAGTCGTGAACTTTCGGCGGGGACGGATCTCCGAGCTTGAGGAACCACAATGGTCTGCAAACATCCTCTCTCTATCTCTCTCTCTCTCGCTCTCGCTCTCTCTTTTTCTGTGTTGTATAAATGTCTATATATCTACATATCCATATATATCAAATCGCAGAGTTCTTTTTCATCGTCTCTTATCTTCTCCGCTTGATTTAAAGCCTTTGGTTAATAAAATCTATGACATTTCAGATTTTATTGGTTTTTCGGATATCAAAGGCTTTTTTTTTTTTTTTTTATAATAATTCCAATTGATATATGTACTCATCACACACCCAGATGTATCCGATTGAGTGGCTTTACTTGTTTAACTACTGCATTGCACGCTTGTTCTTGATCTGTCTTTTGATTGCATTGGCGCTAGAGTCCGTGCTTGTTGAGAAAGGAGATGCATCGCTTAGTCAGATTATTTAATTGGGCTGGAATAGGTACCCAAGAAAGTTACATGTGTATATAGCTAATGACGGGGAAGTAATTTAACAAAATCGGATCGTGGATCGTTTTAGAACCTAACTAATTAGAAATTTCACTCAAAAGGTGTTTTAAAACTATGTTCTAATCTAAAGTGATGACTTTTATCTTTTGGGAACTAAGTGCACTTTATTTCAGGTCATTGTCGCCGTATATTGTTTCCTTCATAAAAATGTGTTGATCTCGGAAGATTGAAAGTGGGGAAGATAAGTATAAGCTGCAGTTGGAAGTTGAACTTCAGTTTCTTGATTGAGTTGGACATACAACTTTATATATTTTCCATTAATAATATAACAAAATTTTTTACCATTGCTAAAAGGGTTCAAAGTTGTGTTTTAGTTGCAACATTACCCTAGCTGGACATAAATTATGAGGGTGATTGCACTTGCATTAATTGGTTTTCAATTGGTGTGCTGGTTGTTTACGTTCATTATCTGTGGTCTAGAGATGCTGACAATTAAAGCTTTTATAATATTAGAATGTATAACTCTAATAAAATGGTTATAATTACCATGCTTATGCATGAAGTGTGGTGGCACGAGCAAAAGGTTTATTCCTACTTGGCTGTTTGTAACAAGACATTCACAATGCTCCTCATGCTTAACTTGTTATATCCTTTTTGTCAATTATTCCGTTTAATCAAGATTTCCTTTGGCTTCCGAGCTATACGTTCAAATTATAAGCATAGAGCATATCAAAATTGTTATGATTACTACTTACTTGTGTATAACAGAGAAATAGTTAGATTACGTTAGCTGATTCTCTTAAAAAGATTTGACATGGAAAATTGTTAAAGAATTTTACATCTCGTGTTGGAAAGCCCTTCTAAAATGCAACAATCTTCTATCATCATATATCTTTGTTTGTTTTTGGAATTCAATTGATGTTGGATTACAGGCTAGAGGTTTGAAGAAGCATTTGAAGAGGCTCAATGCCCCAAAGCACTGGATGCTTGACAAGCTTGGTGGTGCATTTGTGAGTAGATCTCTTTATTCACCTTTTGTTCTTTTTTCAATCTTTTTTTTTTTTAATGCCTACTTGCTATCTCTTATTAATTATGGTGTTTTATTTTAATTTTTCTTCTGTGAAGGCGCCCAAGCCATCATCTGGACCCCATAAATCAAGGGAATGCCTGCCCTTGATTCTGATCTTGCGAAACAGGCTGAAATATGCTCTTACATATCGTGAAGTCATTGCTATCTTGATGCAACGTCATGTTCTTGTTGATGGGAAGGTCAGGACAGATAAGACCTACCCGGCTGGTTTCATGGGTATGCCTTCTGCTAATGATTATGAACTTATTTAAACTCATATTTCTTCTTGGCTAATGTGCCAAAACTGTAGTGGATTAACTCCCATATGGAGATTGAAAAATATGGCTGCATTGTCAGTTCTATAATGATTTAGCTCCAAAAAATTGGTTAATGATTAAATATCCCACAATGCTGCAATCTTAAGGACTACATTGTCTAGTTAGAACCAGCGAATATAATCTAAGAAGGAATATAAGTTACCACTTGAAACATGGAATGGATGTGCCTAGGATGGGAAAATAGCAAATGTTCTTTTTTTTCGTGTATATGAATTTTGTCTCTTAAGAATCATTTTCTGTGCACCAGATGTTGTATCCATTCCCAAGACAAATGAAAATTTTCGCCTCCTGTATGACACAAAGGGTCGATTCCGTCTCCATTCACTCAGAGATGAAGAGTCCAAGGTCTGTTCTCATATTGAATTTATATACTGATTCTTAGTTTTGAAGGCCAACTATTCCTTTCTATTTTTACTAGTTTTTATCACTGGGAGTATGGTGAAGGTAAGCTAGATCTGCACCGTCATGATGTTAGATGATTGCCATCTGTAGCTTGTGAATGAAGTTTCTGTTGACTTAACATGGCTGCATAAACATGGATGGGCCACTATTTCATTTTTGTTCTAACAAGACAGGTGAAATTGTGATGCACATGATTATTACCCTTTTGTAGTTATACATGTATTCGGAGAAGTTAACATAAGGAAATGTAAAAAAGTTTAAAGTTAGAGTTACTTAAATAACCTTGTTAGTTTTTGGAAATTTACTTTCACATCTCTTCAAGTTGTGGGTAGTTATGGGTGGTTAAGGGGTGCTGAAGGAAAAGAAATAAAAGCTTCACCAAGAGGCATCACCACCTACCCCTAGTGTTGCGATACTATAGTTGTGTAGATTGTATTTGATGATGGAAATTATGTTGTCGTGCAACCTCAAGATACACAAATATGATTAGCACTATTTCTGTCTCTGTGAGAAATTCTTTCGGACCCATTAGAGGAGTGTTCCACTTTTCTTATTTAGTTTCATGAATGACATCTGTTAAATAGTTGTTGTGGGCCATAGATTTAAATCGCGGACTCCATGGTATCCATCATTTTTATTATTAATGGTTTGTCTAATGCACTGATGTATTTCTATGCAGTTTAAACTTTGCAAAGTTCGCTCGGTACAGTTTGGGCAGAAAGGTATCCCATACCTCAACACTTATGATGGGCGTACTATTCGCTACCCTGACCCAATTATCAGGGCCAATGATACCATCAAACTTGACCTGGAGACAAACAAGATCATTGATTTCATCAAGTTTGATGTTGGAAATGTTGTCATGGTGACTGGAGGAAGGAACAGGGGCCGTGTTGGAGTTATCAAGAACAGGGAGAAGCATAAGGGTAGCTTTGAAACCATTCATGTCCAGGATGCCACTGGTCACGAGTTTGCTACTCGCATGGGCAATGTTTTTACCATTGGAAAAGGCACAAAGCCATGGGTCTCTCTTCCCAAGGGCAAGGGTATCAAATTGTCTATCATTGAGGAGGCTAGGAAGAGGCTTGCTGCCCAAGCAGGTGGAGCGGCATAAATTTATGAACTAAGTTTTGCTGAGCATAAATTTATGAACTAAGTTTTGCTGAGCGACGTTTAGTTGCTGTAGGGTTTATACTAGAGCATTTATGCTTTGTCCTTTCTATTTCGTAGTACAATGTTGAACTAAATTTTGTTGCAAATTTGGGTTTGACTGTTGGGTGATTCAGGAATTGTTCAATTGCCTTTTATGAGGATTTATTAATCGCACTAATGATAGCGACTAGTAATTTGTTTGGGAAATGTTTTGTTACTTTTACTGGATTTCTGTAGGTCTGAGGCACCAGTCTTTGCTATTCCCCTTTCTGCCAGCATTATATTGTTCAATCTTGTTCACGTATGTTACTGGCATAGTTCTGGACCTTCTAGGTCTGGAGGATATCAGAATGAGAAAGAATTATTATTTTTCTGCTTGATCTGGTCAACTGAGATATTTTGATTACTGGTAAACATTTAGGCTCATGCTCGTTGCAGGTCATTTGTTTTTGCTACAATATCTATCTATTTATGAATTTTTCGTGGGTGTCTTGCCTTTAATTGCTATCCTGGAGACAAGTTCTTTGTGGTAGGGCTATAAACGGGTCTATGTATGAATTATTCATGGGTGTCCTGATTTTGATTGCTGGAGACAAGTTCCGTGTAGGTAGGGTTATAAACGTGAAACTTTATTGAGTTTTAATCAAGCTGAGTTTTTGTAATTTAATTATTTTACATAAATTTAAGGTTATTGAGCCCTGTTCGAGTTACAAATTATATTCAAGCTTAGCTTAATTTTATAAAGAGTCTATTTTGAATGAGTTTTTAGTGGGCCAAGCTCACTAAAAGCATGAGCTGTTTGATTTGGTTAACGGCGCTACTTGCAGTAGGATCATGCTTTATTAGCAAAAGCAGAGTTCGGTCTTGCCCCTGCCCGAAGTTTCATGGGTAGATTTCCTCTGTAGTATTCACTCTGCAGGATAGAAATTTTTTGCGCGGCTTCGAAACTTTGTCTCCTCTTTCATGGTTTGGTTTTCGCAGTCTGATGGTAATTGTAAAACAACGCTGCCGCTTGAAAATCGCCAAACAATTGAGTTTTGGTGGTAGAAGGGTGAGAGTTGGTGAGTCATTAAACCAACCGGTCGGTGATCATTCTATCATAACTGTATCCAGAGCACATGCTCCTACCTTCCTACTATTACTACTACTGGTGCTGTAGTGACAAGGGGACCAAGCACTTAACTCAAAATAATATTATCTTTAGTGAAATAAATTTAGTGCTTGTCTATGATTTGTAACATTAATCTAGTGCCTAATATCTCTAACCTAAGATAAGATCATTTAATTTAATCATGCTCAGTGCATGTCATTAGTGAACAAACAATGTGTGTGAGAGTGAGAGGTGCAGACGCATTCCATAAAGCACAGGAGGAAAAGCCAACCAACCGGTTGACCAGAGGGCCCATCACAAATTGAAATGTAAGAATCTTTGGTAAGAGGAAAAAGTGAGAAAAGCTCAAGTCCAAAGGGACTCTGCCTAATCGGTGTCCATTTGGTCCCAATAAGCTCCTCTATTCTTCCTTATCTGCCCAACCCCTTCCTCAAACTTGAATCACTATTTGTGTTTGTTAGTCTTCCTTAAATAATTTATGGTTTCCCCACCGTTGCTGCATATTCCAAACATGTCCTAGTACAAAGAAACTAACCCAATTAACTTCCAATTTAATATGTTTGATTTCTTAGTTTGAGAGGATACCAGTGCCATTTTAGTTAAAATAGAGGGTAAACTGAAAGAGTTGCTTAAGAATAATTTTCGAGTAGAAGATGGCTTTCTGTCTTGATAGACGTTTCTTTCTGCTATGTCTGATACTTTTTGTTGTTTAGCATTGAAGCATTTGTTTATTAGTGGAGGGAAGTTATAGACAGATTGAATACATATTTATATAGAAGGGAAGGTTTTGTGGAGAAGCCCTGTAGAGATGGAGAGATGGGAAAGCTGGATTTTCAACTTCAAGAGCTCATTTCTCTTGCCAACAAAATGGTTACTTGTTAAGATTACTTCATGCCTCAGAGTCAAGGCCAAAGGTAAGAACAAAAATTGGTTTTCTCTCTCCCTCTCCCTCTCCCTCTCCCTCTCTCTCAAAACATATGGTTCTAATTGGCAGAAAATGGGCATGGGCTGGTGACTCTTTACAAGGACATGGAGGCTTGTGAAGGATATGGAGACATACAAGTGATGTGGGAGATAATTCATTCCTCAAACGCAACAAATGGTTCTAGTAACACAAGTAGAAAGAGGAAGCCTTCTCAGTGGAGATGCTGTTTCAGAGCAACATGAAATTTGTCTACCCTTTTCTCAGGAATGAACAACTTCTGTGTCACTCTTTTCGATTCAATTAGAGGTCTAGCAGGAGAAATGCCCCTCTGTTGTCATATAAATACCGGTGGTTGACAGTACAGGTTATAGATTTCTCTGAATCATCTTTTTAATCCAACACTCCACTAAATTCAGTTTGGAACCATTCATTAGTGTGTTTCCGATGAACTACAGCATTGAGCCAAATTTAAGTTTCATTTCCCATATTAAATATACAATAAAGAAGTTGAGTAGCTCTCAATTTATGCTCGTTTACTTCCTCGAGATCAAGTAATACTACATTTAGAATATGAATTTATAGAGAGAGGGAAAAAAAAAAAAGAAAAAAAAAATAGCACGAAAGTAAAATGAAATGAACAAATTTATTTCATTTGTTGGTAAAGTTAAAAAAAAATGATTAGAAAATGAATATGTATTTGTGAAAATTTTCTAATTTTTTCTTGGCGAATTATGAAAAAATAACACAAACTAGTAGTATATATTATTTTTCAGAGACAAAGTTACTTATAAAATTATTATATTCAAGAAATTTTTTTGCATTCTTGTTTGCGAGATTTTCTTGGTTATTTTTGGTGAGAACTTTGGCTTAGTGTAATTAAAAAAAAAAAATATATTTACAAAATTCTAATTATTTTTAAGATCAGGTTAAATAGGCCTAAGTAGGCTCTTGGAGTATTTTAGGATACTACCTTTTTTTTTTTTTTTTTTGAGAGATCTACTATCCTTCCATAAAACAAAATATAATCTGATAAATATTCAAAAACTTAGAGGGTTTCTTCTTTGCTGAAGTATTACGCGATTCCTTAAATAGCATATAGGCATTGAGCTGGAACGGCTTATAACTCACATAAAGTTTACGCCTCCATAAAAAAACTATAATACATGAACTCCATACATGACTACAGCTTAGACCATCTAACCATTAATAGGTGTCTGTCAGTGACACCAAACTACTTCAGGCCATCATCAGGAACAGACTCTCTACCAAGCCCCAAAAAAAAAAAAAAAAAAAAAAAAAAAAAGAAAAAATTACTGAAGAGGTAAGTCTTCATAATGCATCAGCAGCATCCCCATGTTCGTAGCATCTGATCAAAGAAGTGCCAATCTCAGCATGAGCAAAAAGGAAGCCCACTCACTCTGAGCAAGGAAATGCTCAGTGTGCACCGTTTTCTTCATGGAGGAGCATCTGATCAAAGTGCCACACCCCTGCGTTTTCAAAACATAACATTAATTTGACACTCTCATCATCGATGGAGGAGGGTATACGTTAAAGGTCAAAAGGAGTTGGATATATTTTGGTAAGATTGATTGATTTCATACCGTGTCCTTTCCCAACCAGTCTCAACTGAGTGACATACTCTGCAATTTTCTTAATAGCTTCAACCTAACCAAAGGAAATGAGGAGGAAAAAAACCATCAATGAAATTCGAAAATTAATCAAGAATTTTATCAGAAAACTAAGGTAGATGTTCTTAATTCACCTGCTCATTTAAAAATTCACTCTCAACAAACTCGGCCATTTGAGGATCATTGTGGTCATCAGCCACCTGTTGTCAAAAACAGAACAAGTAGGTTAATTTAAATAGTAGCCTTGTGACAAATTTAGGTACAAACGTTTTCCAAAGAGAGAAACTCAAAATAAGAATAAGAAAGGTATAGAGCGTGGAGAATATCTTACGCTGTGCAAGCTCAGCAATTTCTCGTTAGTCAGCTTCTCTAAGGACAATGCTAGTTCCATTGCTGAATGGAGAAATCAGAGCCAATAAGAATTAAATTATTTCCAAAATTAAATAAATCAATTTACAAAGCATGTAAATAAATGGCTTCTACTTACCCGAAAGAAGAAGAAGAAGAAGAAGAAGAAGAAGAAGAAGAGATGGGTTCTACTTACCATACAAGGCATCACCTTTCTCAATATGTTCGAATTCCGAAGGGGGCATCAGCATTGAGTGTAGTTTCACTCTTCCTCCGCGGATATTCTAATATTAATCAAAAGAAGTTCCAAAAAGAATCAAAGTAAATAAAAGTTTTCGAAATGATTTGTACAGAGAAGGAAATAAATAATGAAAAGAAGGAAGTATATGGAAGGATATTTCACAAAACAAAACACCTGGTATTTCATGAGCTTTTCGGCATGTTCCCTTTCTTCTTCACTTGACTCCTTGAAAAACCTGATTAAAAAAGAAAAGACCATATATTAAGTAGTAGTGGTACAGATAATGAAAGTTTAGATGTTTCGGAGGAACTTGGTGGAGATATTGTTGTTACTTGGCAAGGCCTCTAAGAGCAACGTTGTCTCTGTCGAAGTATGCATACATGGAGTGATACACGTAAGAAACATTGTATTCCACGCTGTGATAACAAACATAGAAGCAAAAAGGAAATTAGAAAGATAGATAAAGAAGGAAAACATCGGTGAACAACAAATGAAGACTTAAAATTAAGGGGTAAATTTTACGACAGTATTTATTAACGCTTTGCTCTCGCTACTTTTTGGTACACTTTTATTCCGCTACTTTTAGATACTTTTATTCCAATCTCTGAAAATTAACATTTAATTTCCCAAGAAAAAAAATATTTTTAGCATGAGAGTTGGCTCGCGTGAGTTCATGAGGGGTCAGATGAAAGAAAAAAATCTTTTCTCTAAAACTTTGTTTGAGAGAAAAAAACGTTAGTTTTTTTTCTTGGATTTTAAAAAAATATTTATTTATTTTATTTTTACGTTTGAGAAGAAAAAAATTAATTTTTTTATAATTAGTTTTAAAAGAATCTAAAAATATAAGAGGATAATTTTAGTATTAGAATAAGTAATCATAGTTACGTTGTCAAAACTAATCCCCTTTTTTTTGGGAGGAGTCCTTTTTCCTGAGTTAAGGGTGAGAGAGTGTCAAACGAAATCTAAATCTAATCATATATCCGCCACAAACCTATAAGCCAAATAAAGTCTAAAAATTTTATAAATATAATAAATATATTAACATTTATATCTTTTTAACCCCTATAAGACACACCCTAGGTTGAAAGGGGGGTATGGGATCAAGTAGAGGATATGACACACTATATTGTAACTAGGCATATAAGAAACCCTCTTGGATGTTATAAAATTAATTAATTATTTATTTATTTTTACGTTTGAGAAGAAAAAAAATAACCTTTTTTTTTGTAATTAGTTTTAAAAGAATCTAAAAATAGAGGAGGGTAATTTTAATCTTAAAAAAAGCAAATAACTATAGCTATACTTGTCAAAACTAACCCCCCATTTTTTTGGGGGGGGGGGGGGGAACCCCTTTTTTTGGGTTGGGATGGAAGAGTTTCAAATGAAATCTAAATCTAATCATATGTCCAATACAAACCTATGAGTCAAATAAAACCTTAAGATTTTATAAATATAATAAATTTACTAACATTTACATATTTTTAACCCTGACACACCCTCGGCAAAAAAGGAAGGTATGGGATCAAGTAGGGATATGACACACTATATTATAACTAGGCATATAAGAAAACATCTTAGATATTAAAAAACTATTTATTTATTTTTATGTTTAAGAAAAAAAAATAATTTTTTTTGTAATTAGTTTTAAAAGAATCTAAAAATATAAGAAAGTAATTTTAGTTTTAGAAAAAACAAATAACTACAGTAGCTGTCAAAACTAACCCCTTTTTTTTTCCGTGGGGTGGGACCTTTTTTATTTTTGGATTGGGAGTGGGGGAGTTTCAAACGAAATCTAAATCTAATCATATGTCCAACACAAACCTTTGAGTCAAATAAAAGGGGTGGAGGAGTTTCAAACGAAATCTAAATCTAATCATATGTTCAATACAAACCTTTGAGTCAAATAAAACCTTAAAATTTTATAAATATAATAAATTTACTAACATTAACACCTTTTTAAACCCTATTAGACACACCTAGGCAGAAAAGGGGGTATTGGGCCAAGTAAAGATATGACACACTATATTATAACTAGGCATATAAGAAAACCTCTCGGATATTAAAAAACTATTTGTTTATTTACTTATTTTTATGTTTGAGAAGAAAAAAATAACTTTTTTTTTTTGTGATTAGTTCTAAAAGAATCTAAAAATATAAGAATATAATTTTAATCTTAAAAAAAGCAAATAACTATGGTTACGGTTGTCAAAACTAATCCTTTTTCTTTTGGATCGGGGGCCCTTTTGTTTTTTTAGATCGGAGGAGGTGAGGGAGTTTCAAACCAAATCTAAATCTAATAATACGTTGAATACAAACCTATGAGCCGAACAAAGCCTTAAAATTTTATAAATTTAATAAATATATTAACGTTTGTACCTTTTTAACCCCTATTAGACACACCCCAGGCAGAAGCAGAAAGGGGGGTATAGGGTCAGTAGAGAACATGACACGCTATATTGCAACTAAGCATATAAGAAAACAACTCCTGGTTCTTAGTTGTTATCCTCCTGTTTGCACCTTTTCCAAGAATAAGCGAAAAAAATAGAAAACCACGTAAAAAAATAAAAAGGCTAGAAAATACTAAAGTACATATATAGCAGAAATGATGTGATTGATAATTAAAGAGAACAGAGAAATACAAGGAAATTTATGGGCACCTTTGGAATCTTAAAAAAATTTTAAAAACTTTAAAAGTTTTTAAATTCTTCTAATCAAAATTTATCATCTATCATATTAATATTAACTTTTGATTTTTTTTTTTTTTATTTTGTTGACACTCCAAACAACTCAATATGCGGAGGAGTTTATATATATATATATATGTACGTATGTGTAATAATTGAGGGAGGAAATTGAAAACTCACTTGATCTGCTCGTTGACGGCAGCTTCACACCCCTCGGCATACCTTTGGCGAGCAAGGGAAAGCTGGGGAGCAATGGGGACCATAAAGTCGTCCTTCTTAACCTCCTCAAATGGCTGGAACACCACCCCCGTCATCTGCACATTACCATCCACTGCAGCCGATACTTGCAGCCCATTCCCTCGCCTTTTCGGAACAACAACATTCACGCGAGAAGACAAAGAAGAGCTCGAGCCCAAGCCAAAGCCAGGAGATGATATGGCGGCTGCTGGTGGGCTCAGAAATGTTGATCCTAAACTAGCCCTTTTTATGAAAGAAAGAGAAGTACCGGAACCCATCATCGAAACCATTGTTTTAGAGGGAGAGGGAACGAGAAGAGAGAGATTGCAAGAATGAGGATTGGATCAACAAGAAAACTGAGAAATGGGGCGGGGGTGTGAGTTGTGAAGAATCAAAGAGGGGAGAGGACTAGATAAATAGAGTTCGTCACGAGACTCCAAGAGACTTCGAGTGGCAGACGGTTCATTCTGAGCCGTGCAATGGGTTGACAAGTGGACGGCGTGGATTGAGCAAAGTGCATCGGCGTGTGGCGGGCTCGTGGCTTTTATCCAGATATTGGTGATAAAGATCAGGTACACGTCACAGTCAGGGTATCTGTCCCCTAGGTTTGCTTTCACACTAGAATGCGACAACAATTTTTGGAAACTCGGGCCCGAGACGACTGGGTTAAAGGTGAACTCGATCGACCCACTTCTAAAATATAATGGTTTTTTAAATAATTGGGTGCTTTACATAATAAATTTATAGACTTGACCTGATATTATTTGGGTGGGGAAGTTTAATCCCACTTTTGTTTGAGTGGAAGTTAGATATGGACAGAAAGGAGCAATTAAACTTCGACACAATAAAAAGTTTTAAAATTTTTTAATATATTTTATATCTTACATATTTTATGAAATTTTTATATATTTATATTTATTAACATACGTCAACAAATTTTTTATAAATCTCAATAACATTTCATAAACTTTAATAATTTTTTTAAAAAATTTCAAAAATTTTTTTAATCACTTTTAATAAATTTTGACGTGAAACTGTTCCGATAAAAAAATCATTTGGAAGGTTTCTCGGCAAAAAACTGACACAAAAAAAAAATTTTGTGGTTGTGCGTCAAATACTAAAAATTTTTTCAAACTATATTTTTCATTGTTGTCAAACAGATCATAAAAATTGTTTACTCTAATATTTAAATAAAAATTAAAATATAGTTAGTTACTCTTCATATTATTCTCATTTCGTTTAATACTCCGATTTTGGGCTCTGAACAAGTTTAAAAAATCCAAAGAACTTTAAAAGTTTTAACTTTTTCAAACTTTAAAAATTTTTACTTTTTAAAAATATTTTCAAAATTTGTTAGAACAAATCATTTTAGTGTATTCCAACGGATTTTGGCATATTTTTGAAAAAATTAGATTGATATTTATATCAAAAAATTTTACAAACTCCAAAAATTTATAAGATTTTCTACTAAAAGTTTACCATCTATCATTTTATATAATTTATAACAATTTTCTATCAAATTAAATAAAAACATACAACTATCATTTCAAAAACAACTTTTACTTTCCAAATATTCAAAAAAATTCACTTTTTTTAACTTTTTTTTTTTTTTTTACACTTCAAAACTTATAAAAAAAACTATTAAATATGACATTACCTTTATGAATCTAATAGAAGACGTGATCCTAAATAAATTTGATTTGTATCGTCAAATCCATATAACCGACCTCACCTAACGAAAAAATACCTGGTTTGGTTTACACTGCAAAAGTTATTATACTACTTTCTCTCACACACACACACACACACACACACACACACACATTTATATATAACTTTCACTTTTCTTTCACAACCCAAACACCCCCCCCACCCCCCCCCAAAAAAAAAGGAGAATTTATTACCCGACTGTCACTTCTTCTTCTTTTCCATTTGGCCCCCAGTTGGGCCAGTACCAGCCAATGATACCAAATAATAAGAAGTAGGGTCGACTACTTAGATATTTGCTCAGAACTCTCCGCCTAGTAGTGGTGGCTGCTGTGTTGATGACGGAGGTTAATGTGGCGGCTTTTGGTAGCACAGGCAACGACGGAGGCTATAATGTTTCCGCAGAGGTCATGGTCATGCCCATGATACAGGTCGTATCTGCATATTTGTTCATATCTCTATACTTTTTAACTGCGGAAGTTTCAAAATGCCGACTTTGAACGGTCTCAATTTGAATGTTCGTTCATACACACTGTTTGAACCGATTTTGGGCGAGTTTAGGCAAAGTTATTGCCCACTAAGGAAATGATAACAGAATACTCCCTCGATTGATTGAATAGTTAAATTCATCAACAATGATTCAAATTTTCAATTCAAAAGAGACTAGTCAAACTGTTCCAGTCCTTGTCTTTTTATCGGTTCCTCAACAATATTCTAACACTCTTTTAATTTGATTTAATAAGAATTTTAATTAAAATATAATTTTATAAATTTAATTTAATTTTATTTCATAACTTAAATTTAAAGATTTTTTAATTGTTTGAAACCTAATTCAAAACAATAGAATTTAATTAGAATTTATTATTTTCTTAAACAATCTAGATTAATAGATAAATTTGACATTTTATATAATATTTTATATTTTTATTAATAAGGTTAAATTTAGTATTTTTTTAAACCAAATTAATATAATTTTTAAATTTAAATTATGTTTCAAACATAAAATTTTATTTATCAAATAAAATAAATCGAATCGTTATTTATGAAATCAATTTTAATTATGTAATATTTTTGTGTAAAAGAATTCAAATGGATATATGCAAATATTGAAATAGGATAGCTAGAATTTAATTACCTAATTTTTTTTTTAATCCTTTATTTCTTGGGTTGAGTTAATCGTCGACGAAGGGGATGAGCGGAACAGGGAGGCTACTGGACGCGGTTCAACTAGCGGAGACTCTTGTATTCCATTGATTTTAGTGTATCAGTTCCCTTTGAGAAGAGAATCGTTGGTTTGACCGACGGACTACGTGGAAAATACGAGATCTAGGCAAGCCGAGAAGTTCGTGAGGTGCCGCTGCAGCTTCTTCCCTCTCTCTTCCCCCCTACCAAGTCCGAACGATTGTCGACCACCAGATCCGCTGGTCTGCAATATTCACCCTGGGACTTTCGGCATCCCCTAGTCTTGGTGTGGTCGATTACTGGGTTTCCCGTTGTTGCAACATCTTTCTTCGAGATCTTGCTTTAGACTTTGAAGTTCATAGAATCAATTGAGAACTACATCAGCCATCAGCCCACCCCAAGAATTCAAATAACAAATTTATTTGGTCTTTTAGTTTTAGGGTTGAGCTGATTGTTCTTTCCTTACAGTTCTGCATCTGCAAGTTCAATTGCTTTAGATGTTGAGGCTTAGAATTTAGTTGAGAATACACATATATATAAGCCCAAACTTAACAAGAAGGTTCTGTACTTTCATGAGTCAGCGGTTGGATTATTTGCTGTTATGATTAGATTCTTCCCATGGGCCATCAAAGTCTGGGCTGCTTCTGAGAGTTTGTATGAAGTTGGAAATTGATGAGTAACACCAAATCCTTTTGTTCTGATTTGGGCCCTTTTATTTTGGGAGAGAGTTCTGTTGATGCTATCGAGCAATGATTGTTTCTTTTTAGAATTGCTAGATTTTGGGCTTGTTATTGTTCTTCAACCCAGATATGTTTCTAACAGAATGGTTTCTCCGGCATACCATGGTCTGGGTCTAATAATTCTCTTTTCATGGTGTTTCCTTTTCTAGTGGGAAGCAAATTGGTTCCTTGCTCTCATAGTCCATCACCACTTTCATCTCTCCAATCTTTCTATTTATCTTGTCACGTAGGCATTAAAAGATGCCTGTTAATGTTTTAGAGAAGGCCTTGTCCTTTTCCCCTAGTCATATTCATGTGTGTTGTAGTATGTTTGGGCCTTCAAAGGGATGTGTTAAGAGTTGGGTGCAACCTACATCAAATAACAAACATAGGATGTTCATGAATGCCTGCAGATGCCTCAGAATTTTTGTTTTTGCAGTAAGTGTCCAATGCAAAATGAGGCCTCAAGCATTTGAGTGCTTCATAGATGGGATATTTTTATAGTGGTTCTAGGTTGTGGTCTAGACGAAATTACGTTTACAGTTTATTTTTGGTTAAGTCAAGTTATTTTTAATCTTATACTGAATAACGATGATAACAAGCAGGTGGACTGTTTTCCCCAGTTACGCAAGGAATGAACCAATCAGCAATAATATTAAGGGCACAAATTTGACTGCAGGTTGTTGGACCAATGCAATGGAAGAGTGTAAGAAATGTAGACCTCATTTTTCTACAAGGATGGTCAGTTTGTCAATTACTTAGCTAATGCACGCCACTTGGCTCGCTGAAGTTGACGCAATTGCTAGCTCTTGAGATTGATGCAAAGAGGCTTGTGAATGCCACACGTTCTTGACGACATGGTGTTGCTCAAGCATTATCCACTGAGATATTCTTTTCTTCTATATTGATTTGCGATGGCGAAAGCTTGACATTTATGGATCACTGTGATGGTAAGATTGCTACATGTAAGGGCACCCACTACAAGCGAGGCTTGTGGATAACACACTTCTCTCTCTGTCTACCATGCGTTATCGACTAATTGTCTGTTTGTGAATTTGTAGGTTTGCTGAAAGGAAATAGTCAATTAGATGAAGGAAAATTTTAGTATGGTTTTAGTTTATTTAACTGTAGTCCAAATTATTAAATTTAAAACTGAAAATGTAGGTGGTATTTGGTTTGTTTTTGTTTTTTTCTTTGTTTTCAGTTTTGGTTTTAATTTCTATTTTCTGTTTTAAATTTATTTTTTATTTTGTGAGCTTAAAGGCACTTTGATCACCTCTGTTTTCAAAATTTGTTTTAATAAATAGAAAATAGGTTTACACATGAAATGAAAATTAACAAAAAGTCATTTTGAGTATTTTTAATCCAAAAGAAGAAAAATCTCAAAATAAAGTAGAGCATTTTCTATTTGTTTTTTTTTTAATTTTGTTTTTAGATTTTAAATATGAAACACATAAAACAAAAACAAAAAAACAAACCAAACGAAACCGTTGTGTTTTTCTTTGTATAATAGTATTGAACTTTCTCCTTTGCCCGTGCAACTTGCCGACGGGTGCTTATTAATTATTAAAATGACAGGGTTGTGTGTTTAAGTAGATTTATATATATTTGTGTGCATACATATATTAGTAATAATGTATGCTAACGGTACTCTGAATAAAATTAGTATTAAATTTCTTATATAGTTGAAACTTTGGACGAAATTCAAATCGAAAAAACTATAATAATTTATGAGTTTTAATTTTTTTTTTAAAACTTTTGATCCTTTCCAGCTATTACATGTGTTTTAATCTTTCTTTCTCTCCCTAATTAATTTTTGATAAGCACCATAAAAGAAATATAAATTATGTTATTTTAATTTAAAAGATTCAATTTTTTAAAAATCAAAATTAGGTGAAATTTAAGTTCTCTACCCTTATGATGATGTTTAAAATGTTCAAGCTGTTTTATAGGAAAGATAGTAGTGAGAGTCTAATAAAATAAGAATTAAGCGAGAAGTTAAAAATATAAAAATGATCCCAACTATTGAATAAAACGAAAACAAATTCTTAACCGTTGGATCTTATTTTATAATAGAGATATTTAAAAAACTATCATATTTTATTATTTATATATATATATGTGTGTGTGTGTGTGTAGAAAGAGCTGCAAAGTAAAAGCATGAACAAGACATTCTGTCATGTTCATCTCCTCTCCCACCAAAAAAATGAAAAGAAAAGAAGGAAGAAGAAACATTTTACACACAACTTCCATTTGGATTCTAGTCCTTTGAACATATGGCTGGGGAAGTGTTTGGTTGCAACTAGCTTCTTTTCTCTAACACAGTATATGAAGTTTTTAGTATGCATACCAAAATGTTACTTGCCTTTTGGGTGACTTCTTCTAAGGTATGAAATATATGGTATCATAGCTCACATGAGTACAATAACCTGCCTGCAAGGTGAAAAGTTGTAGAGCGTAGAGCGTAGTGCAGTTGTAACATGGAATGCATTTGTCTAGCTTTAGTCATTTGGAATGGTGTTGTAATTTATATGCCTTTAGTAGGCTATATTTGGTACCTAAGCATAGTGCAGTTGTAATATGGAATGCATGTGTCTAGCTTTAGTAATTTGGAATAGTGTTATAATTTATATGCCTTTAACCTATGTTTGGTATGTGAGAATGAAAGGGATTGGAATGGAATTAGAGGATGAAATGGAATGCTAATTCCATTCCTTTGTTTGGTTACCAATATGAAAATAATGAGAATGGAATAGACATTTAAAATTTCATACTATGATTACATATTTTAAATATAATAAAAAATATAATAAAAATTACTAATATTAAAAATAAACTTTATTTTTGCATCGTAAATTTGAGTAAAAAAGAGCTCAGAGGTAAAACGGTTATTTTAAAATTCGAGTTCGAATTATGCTATTTTTTTAACTATTAATAAACGTGTTAATAAATATTTTTTAATCTTTTGGAATGCTTAGAATACAAATTTTGCCAAAAAAGAGCCCAAGAGTAAAATAGTTATTTTATAGTTTAAATTTAGATTTGGCTAAAATTTATCAAAATATTGAAAAACATATTAAGGATATTTTTTTTAGCCTTTTAGACCGCTTAAAATATGAATTTGGACAAAAAAATAAAAAAGGGGTAAAATCATTATTTTATAATTTGAGTTATGATTGAGATGAAATTTATTAGCTATCAAGAAAACCATCAATAAATATTTTTTAAACCTTTTGGGAAGTCCAAAAAACGAATCTAGGAATAAAATTGTTATTTTACAACCCGACTTTGAATGGGATCAAATTTGTTTAGTTATTAAATAATATGAAAGAATATTTAATTAGTATTTTGACAGCTCGAAATATGAATTTGAAAAAAAAAAATTTGAACTAAGGATAAAATAATCATTTTATAACCTAAGCTCGGATCTAGTTCGAAAATAAGATCAAAAGTAAAATGCTTATTTTAAAACCCAAGAGAACAATTAAGAAAAAATTTTATAATAAAAGAGTTGGTTTTTTTATAATTATTTTTTTCATTTTTTGAATTAATTTTTGAATGCAATGGAATAGCTATTTTATCACTTAAATTATAGAATGTTTTTTCCAACTTCATGTGGGAATGGCTATTCTTATGGAATAGCATTCCTACTTAACTTTTGAATACCAAACATGAGAATCAGCTAAAGTAGAAATAGATTCCATTCTATTTCATTCCATTCGCAAGTACCAAACATAACCTTAGTTCTTTCTCTCTAAGTGTTATTTTTATTTTTTGAGTGAATTCTCTCAAGATATGTAACAGAAAAAATAAAAAATTAACTGAGGTAGCCATCCAAATCCTTGTTTTCCTTATCCATTTCTTATTTTCTTTGTTAATGATGAATCAAGCTAGCGGAAAGCATAATTAAGCTCTAAATCCAAGATTAACCATTTATCTTGAATAGCAATTTTTAATATATATATATATATATATATGTGTATTTTCTTTTCCTCTCTTGTACTGCGAATTTTAAACAATCTTTTAATCAATATGATATTAATTCTTCGAGTCTTAAGTGTCTTTGAACATCTAATAAACTCACCTGGCCAATCTTAACCTTCCCTTGAGAAGTCTAACGACCTTTATTAGGGATTAATCCAGACTTCTTATCTATTTATTTACTTCTTTTGGCGAATGAAATTAATTAAAGAGGTGAAAAAAAAACTATAAATTTGAGTAGATCATATATAAAACTTACTTTTCTCATCTCTCTCTATTTTTTTACTCCCCTGATTTTCTCTTCTTCCACCATCCATGCACAGAAAAGGCCAGAGAGAAAAAGCAATGAAAGCTCCAGTCCGATTTCAGAGTAATCTCAAAACTTGACAAAACTCTCTCTCTCTCTCTCTCTCTCTCTCTGAGATATGTGAAATCAAAGCCTCGATTTTTATTTTTCCAATATCTCCAATAATTCTTGTGTATGGCGACATCCCATTCCAATTCGAGGCGAAAGCGATCCCCAATCACCAATTATTCGCTCCTCTTCTTAAACACCACTCCTAATTTCCACTCTCTCCCACCACAGCCACCTCCACCGCCATGGCCGCCACCGCCACCACCACTGACGCCTCCCCAAAATTCCACCAGAACCCAGAATTCTACCAGGAAATCTCCGTCTCTCATCCGACTAATTCCCACGATGGCCTTCAATTCTGGCAATTCATGATCGCCGGCTCTATCGCCGGCACCGTCGAACACGTGGCCATGTTCCCCGTTGACACGCTCAAGACCCGCATGCAGGCCATCGGATCGTCCTGCCCATCTGCCACCGTCGGTCTCCGGCAATCTCTCGGCTCGATTCTGAAGCTGGAGGGCGCCGCTGGACTCTACCGCGGCATCGCCGCCATGGGCCTCGGAGCCGGGCCCGCCCACGCCGTTTACTTCTCAGTATACGAGCGGTGCAAGAAGGTATTGTCGGCGGGGAATCCAAATAGCTCGGCGGCCCACGCGGCGTCGGGTGTGTTCGCGACAGTGGCCAGCGACGCCGTGATCACGCCGATGGATATGGTGAAGCAGAGGCTTCAGCTGAAGAGCAGTCCTTACAAGGGTGTGGGGGATTGCGTGAGGAGGGTGTTGGTGGAAGAAGGGATCGGTGCTTTCTACGCGTCGTACCGGACCACCGTGGTGATGAACGCGCCGTTCACGGCGGTCCATTTTTCCACCTATGAAGCGGCCAAGAGGGGATTGATGGAGGTGTCGCCGGAGAGCTTGAGGGACGATAAGACCTTGCTGGTCCATGCCACTGCTGGTGCCGTTGCTGGGGCGTTGGCCGCTGCCGTGACAACTCCTCTTGATGTTGTCAAAACGCAGTTGCAGTGCCAAGTGAGCATTTTTAATTCTCGATCTCACGCATATACATAGTTTCTCTAACAATAAGACCACAGTGAACCCAAGTTAATATATTTTGGAAAGATTTATTCATTCATGGCAGTGCTTTCATCTGTTCAAACTACACCAAAAGTTAAAAGAAAGTTATCGACTTTTTTCAACTTGCCACAATGAGACTCCAGGTCATTTCACTGTGCTGAATGACTGTTGCGAGCTTTTCGTGGTGTCCCAAGTTTAAACAAGTTATGTTCAGAGTTTTTGGGGGTGTTTGTATGGGTTGAATTTTCTGATTTTCAGTTTATACTGACAATGGCTGCTCAATTGATTAGTTTGGCTATTCATATATCCCAGCTCAATTGCCCAAATTCATATTAAAAGCACTCAACTTCGGACCCAACCTACCTGCAGAACTTCGTATTGTCACCTGGTGTAAAATTTTCCTACAGTATATCTCAGTTCATGCTTGACTCATTCTGAAAATGTCTCACCAACAGGGCCTTTTTTTTTTTTTTTTTTTTTTTGATTAAATTTTTTGACAAGCTGATGTATCTTAAATTTCAGAAATTATGGGTTTTCTTTATAGAATGTAATATATGTATGTTTGATTCAAGGGCGTTTGTGGATGTGATCGATTCTCTAGCAGTTCGATTCAGGATGTTGTTCGATCTGTAGTGAAGAAGGATGGATATGGAGGGCTAATAAGGGGGTGGATCCCCAGGATGCTATTCCATGCCCCTGCTGCTGCAATCTGCTGGTCTACCTATGAGGCTGCAAAAACCTTCTTCCAAGGACTCAATGCCAGCAACAACTCAACTGATTGAAGATCACTGGATTTTTTTTTCCCCCCTTTATTTCCACAGGCACCTCATCCAGATTGACCCGGAATTAAGCAATTGCTTCACCCTCCTTGTATTAATGGAATAAGTAACACGTAAGCATCGCCGCCTTGTTCGTTGTCCAAGTGATGCTTGCTGGTTTGGTCTCTTCTGCGGAAGGATCAGAGCTTACTTATGCTTAGCAATGATCTCTTCTCAAATTATCAAATGTCAATGTTAAGTTGATTTTTTCCTCAGTATTGAAAATGTATTTACTTTTAGTGGATTTGAAGCTATTATATAGTTCTTGTTAAGATGCTGCTCTTGGTTTTGGTAGTGATGTGCAGAAGCTTGAAATATCCACCTAGTCTTAATCATCCCATTGATTTATTTATTGGTTCTAATGACAAACTCACAAGTCCAAGATAACTCTGATGTTACAGATAAGGTGTTTATTCTATATACTTACAGTGTGTTGTTTGGAATAATAAAAAATAAAATAAAGGGAGATAAGTTGTGAATGGGTGCGGATAATAAATTTTGAATAACTTTTAATTTTGGGCACCAAACACACCCTAATAAAATGTCTTTTTAACTACAGGCACACAAGCAGCACCAGTGGTCTAGTGGTAGAATAGTACCCTGCCACGGTACAGACCCGGGTTCGATTCCCGGCTGGTGCAATTTTTTACAATTTTCCCTTTATACCATCTGGAAACTAGAAAAACATTGATTTGTAGCCATTTGTTCTCATGCAGTTTTACTTTCTACCATTTAGAAATTATAAAACACTGCTGAACCAACAGAAAATTATCCCACAAGAGCGACTCCATTTATTGTTTTGATTTTGAGATGGTCTGACATCTCGAATAAACTATCTGATTAAGCCTACATTCAGAATATCAACAAATAAAGACCTGATGCAATCAATTGTCAGAACTTGGAAAAAAAAAAAAAACACAATATTTTCATTCGTAGGTATTACATCTGAGGAGACTGTGTTCCTTCAAACATCTCAAACAACTCAAAGCTTATCTACACTTATTCCATCTCCCAGAGCCTAATATGCATCTCACAGAAATTGTTGTTTTCAATTATGACGTTCAGGAGAATAGATTCATTCAAACATCTCAACCATCTCAGAACTTGTCCACACTTATTCCATCTCTGAGAACCTCATATGCATCTCTGCTCCTGGTTTTCTTCATCCCAGCTGTGAAGTGAAGCTTTCCTCCATCAGCTGATATACAAGTAACTTTCACCCAAATCATCACCTTCGTCTTGATCCCCTCTATGTCAGCGAGCTTCCCTTTCTCAAGATATCCAGTTACAGTGGTTGAAAAGCGCAAGACAGACGAGTCCTTGTAACCCACCTCACAAATTGAGGGTATGTAGACAGTAAGCTTACTTGTCTCTTCATTGAACTCATAGTTGGTAGCGTCTCGAGGGAAAATGCCTACTGCCAAGTTATAGTCCTTCAGCAGTTCTGGTAGTGGCTTTTGCATTTTCCCTGCATATATACCACGTTTTATTGATGATTGTAGTGTTCGTAATACTAAGAAAATTTAAAGAAAAATAAAGTCTACATGAAATTGGAAACTTCATCCCAAAGACAAAGCTTATAAGCATGAAGACAACCAAAAATAAAAAATAGAAAAGTGTCCTAGCCGCTGATAGATTCATCTATGACATTTTCAACAAACAACCCCCTTGGAATGCTTAAATTTTGTGTATAATTCAAAGAAACTCCACCCGCATACCCATTCTTACCACTACTGAACTACCTCATCCATCCAATTCCTGAATGTCAGAAACATGTGGAAGATTATAGTTATATAATAGGACAAACCGGACACTAAATACTATTTTACATGGCCAGCAAAATAGGGGAAAATTTTTCTATTTTTTAAAAAGTAACATGACGACAAAAAATTTTGAAGCAGAAGCAACAAAAATTGTGACAAATAAGAACAATATATTTATGTCACTTTGGTTTGCATAATAATTATCAAAACAAACAGAGGAGAATATGGCAGAAGCAAAACAAACCTCTGATTTTGTTAACCAACCATTTCGCTCCTCCTTCGATGCTGGTTGATACCGACTAATTATAGGAAAAAGGTCAGGATTAAGTTGAAACAAAATGTATTAATAAACATAAGAAAAGCCCAACTATAAGAACGCAGGGATTAAAGTCAAGAGTTATCATATGCACACATGCTTCAGATGAACATTAGCAAACTGGAAGTAAAGAATATGGTACTGACAAGTAATTATTGAGGAATAAAATGATTTAATTGCATTTCCCTCAGATATTAAAATCAATTTTATAAAGTTATTCGGTGTTAATATCATTGCATGCACCAAATCATATAAATTTCTCCAGAGACAGTGCTAGTACTTTTTAATCTGTAACACATCTATAAGACATATTCTGTAATTAGCCACTCTTCAAATTTAATAACTCGAGTTTGTAAAAGAAGTTTGACTACACAGAAATAAGAAACCATAAACCTTTTTACAAGTTTCAGTCTTTGCTAGCAGAAAAGTTGTGAGATCATGTAGCAACCCAAATAGATTAAGTAAATAAAAGCATCCTTTAAAATGTCAGTAATCACTTGCAAAAGCATT
>QLOD02000013.1:1023608-1038928 GCA_003260245.2 Sideroxylon spinosum | reverse complement strand
TAAATGAAGAAACCAAATACGAAGAGATGCATTTTGGTAAATAAGCTATCTTTCTTAGCATTTTCAGCTCCATAATTGATTTCCCCAAATCAAATCCTAAAAATTTCCTATATTAGCAAATCAATCCTCCCTCCCCCCCTCCCAACACCCACAAAAAAAATGACATAGCTCTAGGCTGCCGACAAACAAAATATTAAAGGAAATAACTTTAAGACCAGATCAGCATAATGGATTGAAATCTTTAGCAAGAGAGAAAGAGAGAAACCTACATTGATGTCATCGCCTACGGAGCTGATCTCTTTGTTGGCTTTCTGACCAATCCAGTAAGATCCGACCTTGTTCAATATCTGATCCATTTCTCTGCGTCTCTATATCCCAATGACTGATCTGGAAATCTCTCTCCGAAGCGATTTGATGATGATCTCTCTCTCTCTCTCTCTCCAAATCCTTCTCCCCCACGAACAGAGAGGGGTAGAGAGAGAAAGAGACAACTCTACCCGGCTTTTCAGTGCCTTGTTTCTCTCTCTACTTTTTTTTTTTTAATGAGAAAATATTATGTACGAGTACTCAGACCGCAAAGAATGGAACAGCTATAGGGCTAATCGCCGTCAGTTTGTGCTTATTCACCAGTTATCCTTAAATGCGTGGCCGGGCCGAAAGGGTTTGATTTTTTAAACTTTCAACTTAACCGTTATATCGAACCTGTCATAATACCGTATTCTCGAATTTGACCAGACAACTAAGTTGTAAAAACGATTATTTAAAGTTGTATAAAATTATATAAATTTATAAAAGTTAATATATCATATTTTATTTTATATAATGATTGATAATTTTAAATTTTATAACCTTATAATTCATATTTGTAGAGATTGGTAGAGTTTTATAATTTTTATTTAACTTCAAACGGAACCAAAATCTTAAGCGCTTGGTTCTTCATCAATAATAATATTCCCGGTTTATTTCAATATAATAAGAAAATAAAGTCTTAGTTACTCTTTATTTGGTTGCTTAATTCAGAGAGAAAATGAAAAAAGAAAATGATAAAAAAAAAAAAAGAAAAGAAATCAGCAGATTTTTTTATAAATTTTTCTTCCAATTTTTTTTTTTTCTGATTTCTCTTTTCTAAATTTCAAATAAACCAGCTATATATTGGCCCTGAAACTTTATTTATTTTTATTTTTCGGCAGACCCACTTGCAGTACCATGTGGGGCAACATTTATTACTGGAGCTCTATCCCCGTGTAGCCTAACCTTCACATGGAAGATTGATTTTTGGGAGCCGAAACTAATATTGCACATGATTCAAGCGGTCCATGATAAGTACCACAATCTGCAGTTGCTCAAAATTTATATCTTTAGATTCGTCCCACATTAAAGATATAATCGCAGCACATGAAAAGATAAAGAAAGAAAGAAAGATAAACTCATGTCGGGTACAAGGGACAGTTGGTGTTTGAATCTCTTGGGTCTTTTGGCAACGCACATGCATGGTTAGTTACCCAGTCCGAGCGCATGCACCCCTGGCCGAACTCTCCATCTCTCTGTAAGCCCACAACTGGGGATGATCATGCCACAAAATGGTTTAAGCCTCCGTTTGGAGCGCTAAAGTTTTTCTAAAAATTTTAAGAATTTTTTTTTAACGGGTAAAATTTTAAGAATCTTAAGAATTTTAAAATTTGTCTATTCAAATTTTATTTTATGTCAATTTTATATTATTTCAACACTAATTTTTTTCGAAACTTTTTCAGAATTCTAAAAACTCCACAAGTTAATGGGATGCTAGCTATAATAATTCAAGCTAGCTGGTGTATATGTAATATTGTCATAGACTGATCAAAAATTAGGATGGATATATATAGATTAATTACATGCTCAATTAGTATACGTATTTACGTATCATTTTAAATATATATATATATATACACGTAATTAAGAATATATATATGTATATATATATTGCCCCAGTGGACCATGAATAGGGGAAATTAACAAGTTTTGCCATGACTTAAAAATTGGACAAAAGGTGATTTATAAAGTTATCAAGCTTGAATTCTTGCCTCTATCATATGGATTGCCTACATTGGTCAATAAAATATATATTTATCTAGTTAGGGATGGCTATGTTATCGTGTTGTATCGCGTTATTGGATTCATAATGTATGTAGTTATATGTTTAATTAGTTATTTTTAAAATTTAATAAAAATACTGAATAATTAATTTACTTAGAAATCATATTAATTTCGGGTTAAAATATTCGTATCACGTGAGATTCATATTTTTTTTAAGTAATTTTTAATCCGTGCCGTGTTCAAATTATGTTATTTATCATATCTAATATTATTGGACCCGCATTTACCACAATCATACTTGTAACTTATATTATAAATATAGGTAGAAATTATATAGAAGTTTATAATTGTTTTTGAGCCGCCTAAACATTACAATACTTTTAACTTATAAAAGTTATAAACTTTTGAAAACCAGTGAGCAACTAATTCCAAACTTTTTCGCCTGCCCTTTTTTTGGGTGGGGGGGGGGGGGGGGGGGTGTTAGTCCAAAAGGGAATCTTCCGCAAACAAGGCTTGCAAAGGGAGGAATCCTTGCGGGGAGTTCGTGGAAACAACTAAGTGAAGTTCCAAAGGGATAGTACTTATACCGGCTCAATTTAATTGTAATACTATATATATATATATATATAGAGGGGGACATTTAATTAATTTTTCTCAAATGTCACCTTTCTATGTTTTTGGTAATAAAAAAACTAGCATAACATCATCAATCACATAGTCAATTTTTTATACCTCAATTTGGTTTATATATACGTATATATTAGAGCATGGAAACATGATCACTAAAAACAATTAAGTGGTTATGGAAACATGATCACTAAAAACAATTAAGTGGTTTACGATTTCAAATTCTACTTCCAAACATATATATATGTACACACACACATTTCAGTTTCATTAAAGAAAATACTTAATCCAATAGGACCAATGTACTTGGTCTTTCGGGTCTAATATTTAATGTTGGTCACCTTAAGAAAACAAGGCTGAAGTAAGGGAAGGGGACAGCCTCTCACAGCCTAGAGGGGGAAACAAAAGAAACTATAAACCAAGTAAAAATATATTTCTCTCATAGCTTGAGAAGAGAGGCAAGGCTAGCTAGTCAACTAAAGGCCATGCATAAGACAAATCAAAACTCTCCCTAGTTAAAAGTTTCAAAATATCAAATAGTGTGTGTGCATATATATGTGCGTTTTTTTTACCCTGTAATGTATTCCTCAAAATTTAATCCTTGATGTGCGGCGTAATTTTCATTTCATAAATAAAGGTTTTAACTTTGAATCTTCACATCCTAGAGAAAACTCCACCTATGAATGGATACTCTTTTGATTATTTGCGACAACTTGTTTGATCAATAATTAGACCTCATAATTAAAATGAAATCAAACTGTTAATTTAATTATAAATTATACTGATTATCTTTGGGGTTTGATAAAAACATATAAAATATTTTTATAATTTTAAAAAATAACACTTAATATCCTACCCATTAAATTTTGTTATAAATTTTCTAATAGCGTTATTGTATCTATAAGGAAGTTGATGTATAAATAAATTTAACAGATTTTAAATACGAATGCTTGATTATTTGATTATACAGAAAAATTTTAAAAATTTTCACTGAAATTACATCAAAAAATTTTTCCAACATCGGACACCTCAAAAACAATCTCGATAGATTCAATCCTTTCAAGATTTTATAATAGCATTACCCATAAATATTGGTGGATAGTGAAGTTTTACAAAAATGCTTCAATTGCAAATTAATATGGGTAAATTAATTAACCGCTTAGGTAAATTACAGTTATTTACAAATATATTGTTTTAATATTTTAAGCTATTTTGACAGTCAAATATAATTAAAAGGGGTGAAATTTTATTGAATAACGTTTACGCACACCAATGAAGGGAAGATAGCATGCATTGCAATCAAAGTTGTATAATTACAGAGAAATATTTATAGCAACACACCACATAGCCATCCTGAATCAGGAATTAGTGAAGACAAGAAATAACGAAGCACTATGAGCGAGCAATCTAAGAAGACAATGCATCTTCCCAACGAAAGCCTTCTATTTTTATTTTTGCTTTCAAATTCTGAAAGTAATTAGAATTTTGATTTTGCAACTGTGCCACATTCTGATGTTTCTACATACCATCAAGTCCCCCCCCCCCCAAAAAAACCAAAAAAAAGAAGATAAATAAATAAATATAGAGCAGCCAAAGATGCTGGTTGAACAAGAAAACCATCCAGGTTTAAGGTTCCATAGCACTAGAAGACAATGCATTTTGATTCTTACAGAGGAGCTTCTTCAACCGTTTTTTAATAGCTTTCTTGTTTTTGGAAATTTGGCGATTAATTTCAACTAATTCATGGTTTTTTTTTTTTTTGTCAAGTGATCAAAGTTAGAGAGAGACTCGAGAATAGGCCATTACACAATATACCTTATTGACCTTGTACTTGATAGAATGATAAAAATAGAAAAATAGAAAAAATAAAACTGAAATCTATAATGAGAGTAAAATGTAGTCTATTTATCAGTTGAAAAAAAAAAAAAGGTGGGTTGTTTCAGTAATGATACGCAATGAAAGTGGTATAATGACTTAATTCGGGTTATATATATGTGTGTATGTATATGTATAAATACATATAGCATATGATAAAGTAAGTAAGAATTGAGATGTTGAAGCTAGGTTGTAACTCGTGAATGAGACGACTGCATATATATATATATATATATCCTAAGATAAGGACATAAAATACATATGAGTCGACATCAGTGTGATACATACATGATTCAAGCAAGAGTACTCACGTTAACGCAAGCAGCCAGCCACAGTAGGGGGGGGGGGAGAGAGAGAAAGAGAGAATGGTAAAAGAGAAAGTGTCAACATTGGCGGGGAGGCCATGAAGAAAAGTAAAGAGATTCAATAACAAATGTATATATATATATTGTTACATTTTCATTTATATATATATACATGTATTTTTATGCCCTTAAATATTTGTCTGACTCTGAAAGACTGAACCTGCTGCCTGGGCCTGGAGGAGCCAGGGCCAGGGTCAGCGTGGCTTTATCTTATCCCCCACCATGCAACTCTCTCAATTGGTTCCCCCAAGTTGATGCCATTTGCAGTCCATTTGACCTACTTCCCCCTTTATTTCTTTGTTATTTACTAACATTGCCATTTCACTGTAAAAAAATTAGTAAACTAACTTAAATCGGAAATAATAAGTAATTAAAAGTATTTAAGTACCTAATAATTAATTAAGAAATATTTAAAAAATAAAAAAAAAAGTTACAAGAGTAGTAGGAAGTTAAATAACACTTAAGTAAAATAAAAATATAAATAGATGAAATTACTTAGTTATATAATAATTATAAATTTTTATTTTTAATATTACTGAAATTATAAGTAGTTATAAAAAAAATTGTAAGAATGTTATAAAAAAAAAAAGACAAAAGAAAAGTTATGATTTTAAATTCTAGAGGTACTCTTAGAGTTTATTTTCTGTAATAATATAGATTTTTTTTAATGAAAAACTGTTAGAAAGTCAAACATGTAATTGGAAGCACATCAAAGTTCAGGGTTAAATTGGTAACTCTGAAAGCAACAACTACGCCCCCATTTTATTACTCCCACATGATCTTCCATTAACCCCTCTGCTTTCTTCGAAAACCCAACTACCTCTCTCTCTCTCTCTCTCTCTCTCTGTCTCTCTCTCTCAGAGCTTGACCAACAAGCACCATAGCCACCTCTTGAAAAGTTGGAAAAGTGACTAACCGAACTCCACCAGCCTTCTCTCCCTCTCCCCCAGAGTTTCTACATGTATATCTAAACATCTCTAAAGTCATCAAACCCCCCCAGAAAAATCGGCCTTCATCTCAATCACTCTTTTCTTGTCAGAATCAAAACTCTTCCAAAAAAAAAAAAAGGAAAAAAATGCCTCCAAATCCACCAAAGTCTTCTGTTCTGCTCCACAGAATCAACAACACCACAAACGCTACTAAAACCACCAGCTCTGCCGCTGCCATCGCCACCACTTGCCACAAGCAATCCCAACAACAGCAGCTGCAACCCACCACCACCCTTTCCCGGCGGAGCCCTCTAACGTGTGCCACCCCTGTGCCAGACAGCGTAGCGCGCCACCACACCCACGCCGTCGGCCCCAACCAGTGCTGCTCCGCCGTGATCCAGCCGATCGCTTCTCCCATCTCCACCGTGTGGTCGGTCGTCCGGCGCTTCGACAACCCCCAGGCGTACAAGCACTTCCTCAAGAGCTGCCACCTCGTCGACGGAGATGGCAAAGTCGGCACCGTCCGCGAGGTCCACGTCATCTCTGGCCTCCCCGCTGCCAACAGCACGGAGCGACTCGAGATCCTCGACGAGGAGCGCCACGTGATGAGCTTCAGCGTTGTCGGCGGCGAGCACCGCCTCGAGAATTACCGTTCGGTCACCACACTCCACGCTGCCCCGGACGGCCAGGGAACGGTTGTGATCGAGTCCTACGTGGTGGACGTACCGCCGGGAAACACCAAGGAAGAGACCTGCGTGTTCGTCGACACCATCGTCCGATGCAACCTCCAATCGCTCGCTCAGATCGCCCAGAACTCAGCCAGACGAAACTCTTGATGACTTGTATTGTACTGTAAACCAATTAACAAGTCTCTGCTGATCTTCTGAACTGTGATTAATTGCAATGTTGGTTTGAGATTCTCTATATAGCTTTTTCACTTTTCCTTCCTGAAGAAGAGTTGTGGCAGCTAGATTTGATTTTCCAAAACAAATTGTGGGTCACCAAGCTGCCATTGCCGGTAGCCTTATCACCATCATATATACAGCCAGTTAATGTTTCCCCTCTTATTTATCTCTATATTTTTGTGAAATAATAATAGCCATTTTCTGAAACTTGAATTATATTTCCGTCTCATTTCATCTTGTTTTTTGTTCCCATGTACCTATTATCCATGCTTATATGTATTTGAAGATTTTGCTAAAAATAATCAAATTTTTTTAGTAAAAGGTTTGATTTTGATTTTTTTCATCATCATCATTATTAGAATGTTAATATAATTTTCAAAGTTTTGTTGCTTCATTTTTGATAGGATTGGTTACCCAGGAATGAATTATCTCATTAACAATTAGATCAGCTAGTTGTTTTTTGAGAAAAAGTAAGGGTTTGGAGTTCCAGGTGAATTTAGGGCCAGATTAATTGAATACTAATACCTGGCTGAATGTATTGGGGGAAAAAAAAAAAAACTATCCCACTGATCAGAATTTTCCGTTTATACTTTAAATGCCTGCAGTAATTAAGATACTATTTGGTTAATTAATTTGTTTCTGAGTACAAAGTAGGTAAATTAATGGACCACAATACTGAATATCATCGGAAATGCTTGGGACTGATAAACTGATCAGCCGAATGTAATCTCTGCAGCTCTTATCGGAAGCTAGCTAGCTAGTGATAGTTTGCCTATACGCGGTTATAATGCGGCGGTTATAATGCGGTAAATATATATATATATATATATATAGGTATGTATATATAACACTAGTTGAATTATTGTGAGGGTATTAGATAGTGTGCCAAATTACTACTTTATGATTTTTCTTGATCTAATTTATTTAAATAATGACATTTTTTTTTTTTTGGACCAAAGAATTCGTCTCAGGTTTATGTACTTCTCAAAGTTAATGAGAAGAAGAACCTTATATACCTCTAAGAAGAGTGAGTGATTCATATTCTTCTCCTCAACTCCGCCATTAATTCCGGGTTTTACTTAAGTTTTCAATTAGAGACTAAAACTTTTGTAGCTTTTTCTATGGCTGGTGATTATTCAATGAAGTTTCTCATTTTGCTGTCAGTAAGAATTAATATGTCAGTGTCAAAGGAAAACAATAAGGGCTTTTAAATAGTGAATACTAAATTGTACAAACTTGGAAATTTCACAATGTGGGGGCATGCATGGGGGAGGCTTATCGAGCATATTGCAATATTAAAATATTAAGTAACGTGATGGGAATCAACAGCTGCCTCCTGCAAGTTGAGGGTTTTTTTTTAGCTGTTATGATAACAAAGAAATTGCAAGTTGCAACTTTTGTTTATTTGTCCCCTCTCTCTCTCTCTCTCTATCTATCTATATATATATATATATATATATAGCTGTTTAAAAGAATAAGCAACTTGTAGTACTTTGTGTTTTTGGGAGTTTAGAGTAAGACTCTTGAGGTATGCAAGTTGGGATGCAAGTTGCAGCAAAAAGACTAGACTTGCTTTTAATTAATATTGATGCCCACCCTGTGTTCTCTCTCTTGTCTACTTATGAATCCTTCCACACCACCCCTTCACATTCCAACTCTCCTCTCTGTGTATTAGTGTTAATTCGTGTTGTATAATTTGTTATTAAAAATTAATTTTAAATATATTATAAAATATTTTAATTAAAGTTGTATTTTTTGTATTTAAATTTAAAATATAACAAGAATTTTCATTACAATAAACTAGATTTTTTAATTTTGATTAATATTCAATAATATTTAAAAATATAAATTTTATAACTATAATGAACTAATAAGCAAGGTTTACGTTATATTAATTAAGATCATATGTCACAACTATGATGATTTTATAAACAAAAGAAAAAGTAGAATTCTTGTCATTTACTAATGTGGGATAAAAAAAAAAAAAAAGTAAAAATTTTATACGCAAGCAGAAAAAAATTGAAAATTTTGAAAAAATTCTATTAAAAAAATTTATAAAGTGATAAAACATAAAATGATGAACGAGAGTGTCATATAAGATTTGATAATAATTTTTTAATTAATTTTATAAAAATAATTCAATTAAAAATATTGTTATTAATTGGTACATTGCGCTTTATAAAGAAATATGGTCATTGTGACAAATTTAACATTAAAATTAAAAATAAAGGAAAAATTACCCCCAAGCCTTATTTATTTAAAAATTTGTAAAAATAGAAAAATAGAAAAATAGATTTATGAATATTTGATTTTATAAAAATAATTTAAATTAAAAATATTAATATTTAAGTTGTATTTTATAAAAATGCAAAAAGGTCAACATAACCAATTTGAATTTAAAATTAGAATTTATAAAATAATGAAAATTAAAAAAATAATTGCTTCCAAGCTTAATTAATTGTTAGTTTCATTTTTAGGTGTTTTAAAGTAATTTTTAAATATTTTCGCAAGTATAATTATTATTTAGACATTTTTCTTCGGATTTTTTAATTTTAATTTCTTAATGAGCAAGTGAATTTCTTATAGAAACCCATAATTTCACTTTATGCCTATTAAAATTATATGACACAATTTTAACGGTTTTATATATAAAATAAAAAGTGAAATCATGATCTTCGAAGTGATGTAAAATAAAAAGAAATAAAGATTTTATGAATATGATAATAATAATAAAAAAAAAGAATAAAAGAAAATGAAGCAGAAGAGTCGCAAGCAGTATTGAAATCGAGGAAAAGTTGAGAAAAAACTGTTATATATATTATTGGTGTGTTTCATGCCTTTCTCTTAATTGCCTAATTGATTGGTTTAACACTAGCCCCACCACAAATAAGAAATATTGAGAAATCCAAAAAAGTTTGGTTTTTTGTAGTTTTGATTTAGAAAAAAATATTAGCTGCACGCGGTTGGTGTTAGGCACTTATTACGAATTTATGACTTATTAAAAAAAAATATCGCCCTTAACGTTTGTTTTATCAGAAATGGAGTTTATAACTTCTTTCAGCTTTTGATTTGGATTAGGGAAACGGATCAAATAATTTAACTTCGCTCTAAGTTGACCAAAGTAGTATTTCGATTAACTGTGGAGGAATACTTATTCCGCACCATTTTACCATGAAATTAAGAATTTTATATACATTATATTTTAATTGTTGGTTCAACGTATGCTTATACGTCACATCACATTTCATGGCGAATGTGTACATATATATTAGTCTTGTATGGACCAAGAAAGGACATCTTGGAGTCCAACTGTGCTGCCACTGGAAACTTGGGTCACACAGGGCTTTGGGCGCCACTAGGTCTGGCCGTGTATCATTTGCAATTAATTAATGAAGATTTCATGATCATTAGCTAGCTCTTTCCTGTCTTTTTGTATCTTTTTCTAATGTATGTTAATTCTCTGCATATGGACTATGACCCAAACATTTATATAATTAAAACATGTATATATATTCTACAAGTTTAGAAATTAACTAATTTCCATTTTTTTTGAACGGTAATTCCATTGATTCTCTTTTGGCTGAAGGAGTAAGGACCATTTATAGCAGTGGACGTTGGAGGCGATCCCATTCCCATCTCTCGACTGGAATAAGCAGGGAGTAGTGCCTTTATTTTCAGAAGATATCCGATGCATACTTTCATGCTCACAAAAGGAAAGCAAATAGAAAATAATTACTTCATATATATCTATATCTATGTATATAGTTGAGCAGAATTGAGTTGTCAAGAGATACATGAACTGAACCCCTAAAACTAATCAAGAATTAGGGCCACTAGCTGATCTAGCTAGGGTATGTGTATATATATATGTGTTTGTGTGTATGAATATATATCATACAGATGCGAACAATGCAACGCACATCAATCACAAACTCAATTGGCAAGTTGGTTATCAACATTCACGTGCAAGAGGCTAACTTCTTGTGCAGAATCTTATCAAAGCATGCATGCTCCTAAAGCTATGAAGATGAAAAAGAGCATGCACAAAGCAAAAGAGCATGATAATATTGACTACATATACATGTGTATACAGGCTTTGAAAAGCACGGCAGTAAATTCAAAGCAAATTCCGCGTAATCACAGTACTATGTATATATATATATATATATCACTGTCTTTGATCAGTTCACATGATTGATCAGCCGAAACATGTGATTCTTACAAGTTGAAGATGCAGATGAATAATAAAATTTAACTTCTTTATGCTGTCATCCATGGGCAGAAAATAAGCTGAGTGAGTTCCAAGTAATCTGTTGAAATCTGCGGTTGCTTATACATCATCACTATTTTTAGTAACAAAACACGTCCCATCTAGTGTGCATTTAACAACAGAACATCAGCAATATTCCTCATTACCCCAAAAAAAAAAAAAAAAAACAAAAACAAAAAACAAAAAGTATTCGGAACATTTTCTGAAATATAAGCACAAAGTGTGAAATTCTGCTAGAAGGGCCATTCACTTATAAGCATTTTGTTGATTGCTTCTCTATCATAAGTTTTTATATTCATTAAAACTAAACTAATAAATTTATGGTTTTGTTTGGAGTTTTGATATCATTGAAAAATATTAAAAACTTTAAAATTATTCTCTTTTTATCTTATCATATAAATTAAGAATTCATGATTTTATCAAATTTTATAATTTTTTGCCACTCAAAACTCCGTTACGGATAAAAAAGGGAGCTAGCTTAGCTGAGAAGTTTTCAAGACAACGAACAGTGATGTGAAGGTACTACCGCTAGAAAAGCCCTGTTACCTAAACAGTGATAATATACTGCACCAAAAAAGCTAATGTATATATCCTACCAAAGTAATTAATGGTCAGAGAATATAGAAGAATGGCTTTCGTTAAAATAGACAGCAACATTGCACCAAGATAACCGATACCTAACCATATCCAAATTTCATATGAAAAACAAATTGAGAGAATTAAAATTCAATGCAAATCTTTAATGAACAAGATTGCAAATTCAGAAAAATAATTCAGCCATTAATTGTTTCAATACTTCATGATCAATTCCTACCCTTTTCATTTGATACTCTCTTTCGTTTCAAATTACTCGCAAGTTTGATCAAATTTATATAATATTTTGTCGTTTTAATGGTTATAATGCAGCAAGGCTTGGCATGTGGTCTCAAGAGGATGGCTAAGTAGCAACAGAATATATAGCTATTGACTGTTGATGCCAATACACGTCAAATGGTTATTTAAATTAATACAGAATGACAAGTACCAACCACATAGAAGCTTAAAAGAGGAGAAGGTGCCAACATAGAGGCAAGGAGCTAGTGAATTAATGGCGAGGGAACTCCACGTGGTTTCCCATACTTGTGCGATTAGATGCAGTTTTCAGTCCCTTGTTGCTCTCCTTGTGGCCATCATAATCATCGGAGCAATTTATCTGACCGGAGAGGGCGAACAGCTATTAGAAGAAGATCAAGCAATGAATAATCAGAGTAATAATGAGTCGGTCTGTAATTTGTTTTCCGGTAAATGGGTATTTGATAATAAGTCCTACCCTCTATACAAAGAGCAACAGTGCACCTACATGTCGGACCAATTGGCTTGCCAGAAGTTTGGAAGAAAGGACTTGAACTATCAGAATTGGAGGTGGCAACCTCACCAGTGTGCCCTCCCCAGGTCTCTCTCTCTCTCTCTCTCTCTCTCTCTCTCTCTCTCTCTCTCTCTCTCTCTCTCTCAGACATAAATTTGATCATAGTAGGTTTCTATTTGGTATATCTTCTTTGAGCTTGGTGGGATGTTTATTTTCATGTTAATAAAGGTTCAACGCCACAGCATTGCTAGAGAGGCTAAGGAATAAGAGGCTTGTCTTTGTCGGAGATTCCTTGAATAGGGGGCAATGGGTATCAATGGTTTGCCTAGTTGAGACATCTATTCCCCCATCGCTCAAATCTGTGCACTCCAATGGCTCCTTGACCGCCTTCAGGGCTTCTGTAAGTTCAAATTCTAATGCATGGTTCCTGACCATCATGCACTGAATTTAATTAGGACTTTAAGAGTGCTACACAATCGTAATTTTTAATCGAAAATATTTATCAAACTAAAATTTCTCTAGGCGAATACTTTTAAAATAAGAATCTATCAAAGTTATAAAAATGTTATTTTAACTTTTCAAAAAAAAAAAAGTATGTTATTTTAACGTCATTTTTTTACATAATTTTTTAAAATTCTTGATTTTTTTAAAATGTTTTGCTGTATTAGATTTTTTAGAATTTAATGCTACACAACCTAAAAAATATGCAACTGAAATACAAAAAAGATAACTTGAAACTTTTGTGAGACTATCACTTAAAAATTGTGAGCACATGTAATTTTTTTTTAGATACAAATTTACCCTGTAATGCAGTTGACTCATCACTGTCTATTTTTTTCTTTTTTTTGGGTGCAAGATGCTAATTTTTGCTTCATCCAATGAAGGAATACAATGCCTCAATTGAGTTCTATTGGGCTCCACTGCTAGTAGAATCTAACTCTGATGACCCAGTGAATCATCGTTTACCAGATCGGGCGGTCAGAGCTCAAGCCATTGAGAAGCATGCTAGGCATTGGACTGATGCAGATATATTGGTCTTCAATTCTTTCCTTTGGTGGAGAGAACCCAAAATGAAGGTTTTGTAAGTACATTAATCTTAACCTAATTAATTAATTGGTTACTGCAGGTACAATGACATTGAGATTAATTTAACTTTAACCTAAAATATCAACTTTCACATCAGGTGGGGATCATTTGACAGCCCAGATGGAATTTACAAAGAAGTTGTGAGGTTACGTAGCTATGAGCTGGCACTGAGGACTTGGTCTGATTGGTTGGAATTTCATGTCAACCCTAATAAGACCCAATTATTTTTCGTTAGTATGTCACCGGTTCATGAACGGTATATGTTGATAGTCAAATTAAATATTTCATATAGCCATTAGGTTTTTAATGTGCTGAATCCACGTGAGCATTTGATGCACCTTTATTATGATTAATTGATTAAAACTGCAATATTTACTTAAAGTGGGAGACTCTTGCAGAGGTGAAGAATGGGGGAAAGGTGCAGAAGAGAACTGCTACAATGAAACCGAATCAATTAGGGAAGAGGGACACCGGGGGAATGAAACAGACCCTAAAATGATGCGGATAGTGGAAGAGGTGATAGATGGGTTGAGAAGGAGAGGCGTGGAAGTTCAAATGCTTAACATAACACAACTCTCCGAGTATCGCAAAGAAGGCCACCCATCCATCTACAGGAAGCAATGGGAGGCTTGCACCCCAGAACAACTATCAAACCCTACTAGCTACGCAGATTGCATACATTGGTGCCTTCCTGGGGTGCCCGATGTTTGGAATGAACTCCTCTACGCTTACATTTTCCACTAGAGTTATGCTAAGCACAGTTGTGTGTGTGTATATATCGTGTCGAGGTTGCGTACAATCACGCGATAATTGCAGTTGTACTTTAAGATTTCTCTTATCAGTTGTGATTTCAAACAAAAAATGAAACTCTAAAACATGTCAAGCTTGCAAAAATTGTGTAGAATTGGGATAAAAATCATCTGAAACCGAAAGCAAATAAAGGAAAGAAATGGGAAGATAATCTTTAATTCTCAGCCTTGGACTGTACAGAAAATCTCACCATCAAATGGTGGTGTCTCTTCACAAGCCACCCGATTAATGTGTTTGGCTCGCTTGTGTCAGCATTATTTTGTAATTTCTGTTGTAATTTAAACCAAGAAGATAAGAGCATACAATGAATAGAAAAGAAAAATGGGAAAAGATTAAATTTTTATTGAATAATAATTAGCTTAAATACATGAGATTGTAAATGAAATTCAGAAATAAAAGTAACTAAGTTCCTAACTTTTAGCTACTAACTTTAACGGCTAGTGAATAACAGAAATTGCTAAAAATTGATCAAATATCATACCCTATTTATGCAGTTTTGAACGCTTCAACAGTCTCTTTAGAATCATACTCCTAAGCTTGCAGCCTCATTTCCATGTGTGCAGCCATATCAGCAAGAAATCTGCAGCTACTGATGCATCTATTCAACACTCCTCCTTGCATCAGTGGTGGAGATTCCAAGTTTCTCTCTTAGAAATTCAAACCTACTTCTTGAAAGAGCTTTTGTCAAGATATCTACTAGTTAGTCTTCAGTCTTGCAGTATTTCAAACACACTGCACCATCATTTTGTACATCCCTGAGAAAGAATGACTTGATACTGAAATGCTTTATTTTTTCATGAAAAACTGGATTGCTGGAGATAACTATGGCTGCCTGGTTTGTTGAGAAAATAAAAGGTTTTTATTAAACTTTATTTGTGGCATTTAGTTTGTGTGGTTTTTTTTTTTATTTTTGTAACCGGTTGTGGTTTGATGTGTATAACCGGTAATGGTTTTTTTTTTAGAATTATGTGTAGTTATGAGAGTTAATTTGGGAGTTTTTTTTGTTTTAGAAGTTATGGGCATTTGGTGACATTT
>QLOD02000013.1:1003855-1023508 GCA_003260245.2 Sideroxylon spinosum | reverse complement strand
AACTATTAGTATTTTATGGTTGTTTTTGTAAGCCTATATAAAGGCATGCTTAGTTAAATGATATATATCACTTCCTCCATATTTATCTTTCCAACATGGTTGTCCACCATCACCTCAGTACTCATCCTTTGCTCCAAGTGCAAATCAATTAAATTTTTTTTAGCCACAATGTTTATAGGGAGGAAAATCTTTGTTGTTTCCTCCAATATTATTGCTGGTGTTAGCAGCTGCTTCTGGTGTGCCAATGTTCCTCTTTTTGGTTTTCTTTTTCTTGTTTTTTTCTCCTTGATTGATCTGTAATTTTGCTTGCAATGCTCCTTCAACAGAACCTTCAATCCTTATTAATCTTCTTTGTTCCTAGGCCTGCAAAGCATTGAGAAATTCTGCCAAGCTGATTCTTGACAGATCTTTAGCATTTTCCAAGGAAGTAATAGTGGCTTCAAATCTTTCAGGGATTGTAACTAGAATTTTCTGAACTATTCTTGAATCAGAAAACTCAGAACTGAGCAATCTCACCTTGTTGACAATGCTCAGAAGTTTGTCAGCATACTCTTTGATTGTTTTTGACTCCTTTATGTTTGCATCTCAAATTCTCTAACTAAGTTCAGCACTTGCATTCCCTTGATCCTCTCATCTCCTTCATATTCATTCTTGAGAAAATTCCAGATTTCAAATGCTGATTTCATAGTCATAATTCTAGTGAAAATTACAGATGAGACAACAACAAACAAGGAAGCTCTTGCCTTTGACTTTCTCGCTTTTCGTTCCTTATGATTTCTGATCTGAGCCATGGTTGGATTGTCTGTTAATGGAAGAACTTCGTAGTCTTCCTCAACGGCATCCCAGAGATCATTTGCCTCGAGGTGTGCCTCCATTCTGGCTGCCCAGACATGATAATTGTCACCATTAAACATAGGTGGTGCTAGTGCTGTGAATGGTGTTTCAGAATCCATTTGTTTAATGGATTGAAGCAAGATGTTTATAGGCTTTTAAGAAGAAGGCTATGATACCAATTTGTTGTAATTTAAACTAAGAAGATCAGAGCATACAATGAATAGAAAAGAAAAATAGGAGAAGGTTAAATTTTTATTGAATAATAATCAGCTTAAATACATAAGATTGTAACTGAAATTTAGAAATAAAAGCAACTAATTTCCTAACTTTTAGCTACTAACTTTAACGGCTAGTGAATAACAGAAATTGCTAAAAACTTAGTCAAATATGATATCCTATTTATGCAGTTTTGAACACTTCAATAGTCTTCCAAAAATCATGCTCCTAAGCTTGCAACCTCATTTCCACGTGTGCAACCATATCAGCAGGAAATCTGCAGCTACTGATGCACATATTCAACAATTTCATCTCATTTTCTAGCACTGAATAAGGAATATGTGGTTTGTGTTTCTCACACTAATTGGAGACTCATTTTTAGGAGGAAAAATGACAACAACTTTTTTTTTTTTTAAAAATTGTATCAATTTTTTTAATCACTTCAAAGCTTATTATATATATATATAAATTTTATAATAAAATATAGTAATTTCTTCCTGTTTAGAGCCTTATTTAGGTAGTGTTTGGAGTGTTAAAAAAGTAGATAAAAATAGTTTGAGAGAAATATTGGTGTTTAGTATTTTTGACCGAAATGAAGCTTTTTAGAGATGAATAGTATAATTTTTAAACTTTTGCTGTAAAAGTAAGAAAAAGAAAGTGTTAGAACAATTTTTGTATTTCTTTCTAATGGATTGATGTCAAATTTTTTGAAAAATTGTCAGAATTTTTTGATTTTTGCGTGAAAAAGTTAGAGAGAGAAACCGTTAGAACAGTTTTTTTATCCATTCCAACGGGTTTATGTCAGAAATTTTGAAATGTGTTGAAAAGTTATTAAAGTTTGTGAATAAGTTTTTGAGATTTGTAAAAGAAGTATTAGGATTTGTAAAAATTTGTTCGAATATAGAAATATATATAGAAATTTATATAGATTTCACGAATTACAAAGTAAATAAATTGTGTTAGAGAGTTTTAAAGGTTATTAGAGATTTTCAGAAGATTTTGATATTTTTTAACACACCAAACGCAGCCTTAGAGTGTATGTGAGACAGAAAGGAAGAATTACAAATAAGCCCCATTTAGTAATTTATGGATCTGGTTGTCTTACTCACTGGCATCATAAAGAAGAGATGAGGTTTATATATGCCCATTTAATTGAAACTAATGTTCAGGAAAAGTAACAGTTCAATAGGTCTTTGCCAAGAAATTTGTCAGGACAGTAAAATGGAAAAACTAGACACGCAAGGGGGGTTACATATATTCTCTTCACAAGTGATAAGAAGGCTATTTCACTATCTAAGACTAGTAAAGATGAGCCAATTTTTCAAGAAACCAATTCTAGTCTTTCAATGAGACCCTTCTTTTGATTTTCATCTTGTTTGATCACTCGCTAAATCTTCATAAAAATTAAAACCTCCCATTTACTCGTAGCCACTTTGCAATAATTGAAAAAAAATGCTAAAAATTGGATTTTATTTTTAAAAAAATCGTACACTCTTTTGCTCATATCTTACTGGGTTTATTGATGCAGGTCCACTCCATGTTGTGTGTGTGTATATGAGAAATGGGGTTTAAAAAAAAAATGCGAATATAGCAAGGCATCTGTGAAGTAATTTAGTGCAAGTAACATTGAGAAGTAATATGTTGTTTTGTTAAAAAAAATGAAATTAATATTCAATACTTTTTTCCTATTTTGACAAATAAAAAATGTGCATTAATATAAACAGAGAAAAACAAAAAAAAAAGAAAGAAAGAAAGAAAGAAAGAAAACTCTCAAAAAGTGTTCAGAAAATAGTTTGAGAAATCGGAGAGCTAATAATAGATGTCACATTGTCTCTCTGAACCTATTTTCTGGAACGTCTTGGGGATGTTTACTCTGAGTCTCCCACTATGAAAAATTTAGGCGGTTTTACGAGTGATTAATTCCATGGCTATGATATTCTCAACCATTACTCAGATAGCAAGCACAAGGGCAGGTAATATACGATATATTATCAATCCATCATAATGATTTTAACAAATTTTAAGGGAAAGGTAATTAATGTGCTCGTGGAAGTTATAGGTAAGCAGTACGTATATATATATATATATCATATATTACTCCTGCCTTCCTTTCTTGTTATTTTTAAATTACTTCCTTAATAGAAATGGTTCTGTATTTTCGCTATTTCCATATAAGACAATAGTTGAAGCCAGCCATACACAGGGCATTACCATTTATTTTCCCTCATAATTTATCAGAATTTTGTTTTTGGGGGGGGGGGGGGGGAAGAGAGAGAGAAAGAGATAGAATGGCAAAGAGACAGAAAAGGATTCCAGGGTCATGTTTTATTGGATGTATCTTCCATTCCCAGGTTGCTGTTCTTGGTGCAGTGATAATCACAGTTATGGAGTATCAAATGAGCGGCAAAAACACAGACGACAACATAAGTCTTGTAGTGGATTATCAAACGAGCAACAAAAACCCCAACAATATACGTCTTGTGGCGATTATCAGAGGAGCAACAAAAACGCAGACAACAAAAGCATTCATGTTAGATCATTGTTGGACTCCTGCGATTTATCGTCGGGCAAATGGGTATTTGATAACAAGTCTTACCCTATATATAAAGATCGAGATTGCAAGTTCATGTTTGATGATTTGGCTTGTGAAAAGTATGGAAGAAAGGATTTGAATTATCAGTACTGGAGGTGGCAGCCCCATACTTGTGATCTCCCAACGTCTTCGGTGTTCTCTCTCTCTCTACCCCCCGCCCCAAACTGTGTTTTTGATATATATATTTATTTATATACACTGAGATTTGAGTAATTTTGTTTCATGGTTGATTAGGTTCAATGCCAAAGCATTGCTGAAAAGGCTAAGAGGGAAAAGGCTTGTGTTCGTGGGAGATTCCATAAACAGAAACCAATGGGTTTCAATGATTGTTTGGTTGAGTCTTCAATCCCTAAAAAATTCAAACACATACGCTTGAATGGCTCATTGTACAACTTTAAGGCCACTGTGAGTTCAATCTACCCTTTCTGCAAGTGAGACACATAATATGCCTAGTCTCTCACAGGGGACGGCAATTGCTTTTGCCATTATTTCAATTCAAAATAAAACGGCCAATGATTTCAAAATTACCACTAATATATTAATTAAAAACAATCCTGTTACCCAGCCTTTTTGTCCTCATTATATATAGGTTATTAGATACATGGCGGACCCTATTTCCTAAAAATAAATAAATCAAATAATACATTTATTGTCTTTCTTATTAAAAAAAATATAAAATATCAAAGTTATTGACTAAATTAGTTTTTTACATCTTATGTAATTTATATATTCTTATTTTTTCCCACCTTTATGGGATGAATATGAAAATTGTTTTTCCTCCCTCCTCTTACATGCACACTCCCTCCAACACTCCTGGATAAAATTACAATATTACCTTTTTCCCTTATAAAGTCATATATATATATATATATACATAATTATTGATTAATTTATTTATTTATATTTTTATCTTATTAATTAAATTAATTTATTTAATTATTTTTAATATCTTTTTTTGATTTTATTTGTTTAATATTCTTTATATCTTTTATTTATTATATTTATCTTTTTTCTACTTTATTTAATATTTATCTTTAAATTTAATGATCATTAGTTTGTGTGTCAAATTTATCTATTTATTATATTTATTTAATATTTTTCATATATTTTATTTATTATGTTTATTTTTTTTACTTTATTTAATATTCTTTATATCTAATGATCATTGGTTTATGTGCCAAATATTCATTGGTTTTTTTATATTTTGGATGATTCAGATTTTCTTCTTATTTTTAATTCTAACCACTCATTCAGTTATTTATTTGGTATTTAATTAATTTATTTATTTTTATTTTTTGTGAGTATCACTTGTATTATTTTTTGTATTATTTTTATTTTTAGTTAATATTATATAAATAACAACAATATAAATAAGAAAATTATTTAATTAAAGAAAAATAAATATAGACAAAGAAATAAACACGAAAATAAATAAAATAAATAAATTATATAAGGACTGTTAAATAAAAAAGATAAAAGATAAAAAAAATTAAGTAAAAAACGTAATTATTTAAATAAATAAAAAAGAAAAATTATATAAAGAATATCAAATAAGTTTAAGAGAAAAAAGTACATAAATATATAAAGACTATTAAATAAGAAAAAAAAAGGGAAAAATATAAATACAAAGAAAAAATAAATGAGATAAAAAATAAAAGAATTAAATTGAAAAATAAAATAAATGAATAAAACAATTAAATTAAAAAATAAAATAAAGAAATTAAATAATTAAATCAAAAAAGCAATTAATTTAAAGGAGGGGGGATATTATGATAATTTAGGAGGGGCTTGATTTAACTAGGCAGGGGTGTGTGTATCAGGGGAGGGGGAAAAGCAGTTCTCGATGAATATCCTGTTAATTTTCTTTCCTTTTTTTTGCATCAATTGATTTTTGGGTAATCGATATTTGCAATATATGTAATTATATTTTTAAATAGGGAACTTATATGTTATACACAAAAAAAAAAAAAAAACTAATTTTTTACTCTCTTTTTTTAATTACCTTTATGGTTACTGGTGGTCATGACTCTTTTGTTATAATATTTAGCTTTTTAAGGATTGAAAATGGAATAATAAATGAATATTAAACCGGGTATTGTAGATTATGTGCATTAATTTACTAGTAAATTAATAAATAAAATAGTTGGTGATGAATACCTTCTAGGAATACAATGCCTCAATAGACTTCTAGTGGGCTCCATTGCTGGTGGAATCAAACGCTGATGATCCATCAAACCATCCTACAACAGATCGGATTGTTAAGATCGAATCCGTTGAGAAGCATGTTAGGCAATGGAGTGATGCAGACATACTTGTTTTTAACTCCTATCATTGGTGGAGACTCCCAAAATTTAAGGTCTTGTGAGTAAATTTATATCGTCCAAAAACCAACTAAACTTTTGACCAAACAAGAAGCACGTGAATATATGAATGTGTTGTTTTCAATATATATGTAAAGTTGATACATACGTTGTACAATGATCAGGCAGCGGCCGGAATCAATTGCAAGCTCTAACCAAGTCTACAAAGAAGTTAAGATGTGGCGCCTCTATAAAATGGCCCTAAAGACATGGTCAGATTGGTTGTGCGCGCATGTTAATCGTGCCAAGACTCGATTATTTTTCGTTAGCCCGTCACCTACTCATGTCCGATATGTTGATTGCCTTACTCGAAAGCTTAAGTTTGATTAGTTTTGGTAAATTGGAGCAATGGATTTGGATTTGCTAACAATAAATGAAACCCCGGAAGCAATGCTACAGTAACTTGGTGGTTGTAAGCGTGACCAACGATTGTCACTTGATCTCACTGGAATTTACATAAGAAACTTGGTGGTTGTAAGCGTGACCAACGGTTGTCACTTGATCTCACTAGAATTTATATAAGAAGAGATTGAGGAATGTTTGATTGGTCAAAATCAATCAAGACCTATTAAATTTTTACACTTTTTTTAATCAAATTTTATCATATATTGCTTTTATATTAAATATTTATATTTTTATTATATTTTTTTGCTCAATTTTTCCAACCAAATACCCTGAAATGACAATGAGAGTAGAATAGAGTAGAAACGAAAATAAAATGGAATGAAATATAATGACAAAGTGAATAAGAATAGAATAGGGATGGGCATAAAATGAAATTCCCAATTCATTCCCTAATTATTTTTTGGTTATTTGTACAAAAATCATGGAAATAAAATGAATATTTTTATTCTCATAATTTGATTATATATTTTAAATATGAATAATATAAAATAAATTGTAATAAAAATTACTAATCTCTCAACTTTTTAAAGGTTATAAAAGTAAATTTTATTTTTAATGTTTTTAATTATAAATATTTTTAAATTTTTTGGAAAACCTACAACACAAATGATCATTTTTTTCCATCAGAAGCTAGTATTGTGAAAAGTTCATGGATAAAACTATAGTTTTTTTTTTATCCAAATTCCAATTGTCCAAAATTTGCTTTGGTGATACGTTTGAATAGTCTAAAATATAAAAATTGACTAAAAAGAAACATAAGGGTAGAGTAGTTATTTTTTTTTTACGAAAATTTCAACAATTCAAAATTTATCTAGTTGATAAGAAAATGTTAAATATATTTTTTTAGTTTTTAGGGAAGTATAAAATGAAAAAATGGACAAAAATTAAGTCCAAGAATAAAATTATCATTTTTTTAGTTCAATTAGTTATTGAGAAACACTTTGATAAATATTTTTCAAACGTTTGAAAAAAAAAATTCACCTATTGTGAGATTAGCTATTTCAACTTTATTTTAATATAACATAAAAATAAATTTTTCATTCTATTTTTGTATACCAAAAAGTAGTCCTAAACGGATGACTATAACATCGTCCGTCATCACTCTCTCAAAACCCTACTAATGTAGCATACTAGCAGCATGGGAACCCACTAGGAGTTCGATGTCGCCAATTCCAATTAAACATTGCATGTCTGAAGAGTGGGGTTTCACTAAAGACCAAAGGTGCTTAAAAGAAACTGAACCAATCTCAAAAGAAGGATACCGGGGGAGTGGATCAGATATCAGAAGGATGAGTGTAGCAGAGTACGCGATTATCAGACTGCAGAGAAGAGGTTTGAAGGTACAAATGGTGAACATAACACAACTTTCAGAGTATAGGAAAGATGGGCATCCATCTATATACAGGAAGCAATGGCGCACTCTCACCAAAGAGCAATTATCAGACCCCAGAAAGTATGCAGATTGCAACCGCTGGTGCCTTCCCGGAGTGCCAGACGTCTGGAATCAGCTCCTCTATGCATATATTTTTCAATACTGACGGATGTGTAGACTTTGTTAACATCATGTAATGTATAGTATGGAGGAGCATTTTAAGGTTATAGTTACAATGATCAACTATTTTGAATTTTCACCCTTTTTCGTAGTAGAATATGCCGTTTGATAACCATTTTTGTTTCTGTTTCAATGTTTTTTTTTTTTTTTTTTGCAAGAAAATCTGAACATTAATAGTAAGAAAAATATATACATAAAAAAAAAAAAAAACTATATTTCTATATGAGTTATGATATAATGACAGAACAGTTTGAAGAAACCTCCCTATTAATGTTCAATTTAAGCCTTCTTAAATGTAAGGCTTGCAGAGAGTCTTGGATGCCATCTTTAAGTTGAAATAAAACATAAGAATTAATTAATTGATCCAAGGGTTGCTTTAGAGGAACAAACACTTTGATTAGGGTCAGCAACAAACTCAGTAAAAATAAATTTAGTGGGTTATGGAGTACCAAAAACCAATGGAAATTATTTGGAGTTTCTCCTTTATTGAAAGTTTAGATGGGTAACTTGAAACTTGAATTGGTTTCTTTCAATCTAAAAGGGCACATGTGTCAGTTCAGCAAACAAATCAGAATATTTACCTCATGTAAGTATCCAATATTGCTTGCAATAATCCAACCACATGGTCTCCAGTGCTCCTATTTTCATCGAAATTTCAAATCACAGACCCGGAAAGTGTGCCTTGAATGGGAAGCAAACACCGTATAGTTCCCAAAGTAAGAAGAGCAAAATGCAGCATTCAATCTATAATCTCTCTTCTTATAGCAGTTTTGCTCCTCCTTGGCATTGTTTACAAGTCTAAACAAGGCAAAAAGTTTTTGGATATTGATCATGTCCCATTGTCTCAATGCAACATGTTTTCGGGCAGATGGGTGTTCGACAATAAGTCTTACCCTTTATACAGAGAGCAACATTGCTCGTTCCAGTTTGAGGGCGTGGCTTGTGAGAAGGCTGGGCGGAAGGATTTTAACTACCAGAATTGGAGGTGGCAACCCCATGAATGTGACCTTCCAAGGTCCTCTGTCTCCCTCCTTTGGTTTAATTTGATTTCAGTTTCACTTTTTTGGTTTTGAATTAGTTTTAGATTTTTTTTTGATTGTTTCATCACCAAATTTGAGTTTCGACTTTAAAAATTTTATCCTGAGTTGTCCAGTTTTTAAATTTTTTTTTTAGGTTCAAAAATATTTTTTTTTTTGCCCTTGGCCAAGGATGTTACCCAAGTCTAAGAGATCGCTGGGCTTATCCCGGGACCGGGCCTCTGAGTGTGTATTTATCCTATATAATATAATCGCCAAACATAGTTCTAATACCAATTCAAAATGGGGCCTAGGTTTTTTTATACTTGGCTATCTGTTGAGTGTTGTGGAATTTCCTCTGTTAACAAGGTTTAATGCCATAGCAATGCTTGAGAGGCTAAGGGATAAGAGGCTTGTGTTCGTTGGGGATGAGATAATAAGGAACCAATGGGCATCAATGGTCTGCCTTCTGGAGTCATCGACCCCTCCTGCCCTCAAGTCCTTGTACCCAAATGGCTCCTTAGCAATCTTCAAGGTCAAGGTGAGTCGATTTAATCAATTTCTCTCACATCTAATTAATCCGAAGCATACTAACTTTCCATATAGGTACGTGTTAAGGGTGAATTTTTCAATTGTGATCATCCAATAATATTTCTGCGGTGGCTAAAAGTATTGATTGAATGGAATATTTAAGGATTACAATGCATCGATTGAGCACTACTGGGCACCATTTCTAGTGGAATCAAGCTCCGATCATCCTATGAACCATCATTTTTCTTCAGAAAAAATCGTGAAAGTCGAGGCAATCGAAAAGCACGCGAGGTATTGGACCGACGCAGATATACTTGTCTTCAATTCATACTCTTGGTGGAGAAAACCAAAACTCAAGGTTTTGTAAGTACATTTTTAGAACCCTAGATATTGCATTTCGATCTAAAAGTGAAACTCTACATTTGGAATCACTCTACTGAATTTGGTTGCTGTCATTCCGAAATGATTAGGTGGGGATCATTTGAAGGTTCTGATGGAATCTACAAAGAAGTGGAGATGCTACGTGGGTACGAAATGGCTTTGAAGACATGGCTAGATTGGTTGGATGTCCATGTAAATCGTTCGAGGACAAAGTTATATTTTGTCAGCATGTCCCCTACTCATGAAAGGTACGTGTATATATATATATGCGTGTGTGTGTGTGTGTGTGTGTGGACCCATGTTAGATTCAGTAATAATAATTGTTTATACTAAATTGAAAAATTATATTAAAATTTTATTATTATTATTTTCTTTTTTTTGTAAATTTTTTTTTTTCATATTTTGTCCCATTATATTTTTATTTTTACATTTATTTATTTTAAAAATATAATTGTGCAATCTTAAGTCCCTCATGCATATATATATATATATTTGGTTGTGCCTTAAAATACACATGCACTACAATGAGAGTATACAATGTCATGCTCACCTAATAATATATATAACAAGCACAAATATGTTTTGCCCAAAGGAGTTGATAACGTTTAAGTGAATTGGGAATTGCAGGGGTGAAAAATGGGGCAGGAGTGGTGGTGAAAATTGTTACAACGAGAAAGAGCCAATTTCAGAAGGAGGGAGGTATCAAGGAATAAGTGAAACGGATGGTGGGATGATGAGAACTGTGGAGGGTGCAATCAAGGAACTGAAAAGAAGAGGTGTTGGGATTCAATTGCTCAACATAACACAACTTTCAGAGTACAGAAAGGATGCCCACACGTCCATTTACAGGAAGCAATGGAGGCAAATAACCAGGCAGCAATTAGCAAACCCTAGTAGCTTTGCTGACTGTGTACATTGGTGCATTCCTGGAGTTCCTGATGTTTGGAATGAGCTACTCTATGCTTACATTTTTCATTTTTTATAATTACAAATTCAAAACAATGCAAAATAAATAAAAATGAAAATTAGGATTAAAAAAGGGGTCCTGGGTAGGAAGTTTGCTGACCAAGAATTTAGGAGGCTGGGACTTTCATGATCCTTTGCCAACTTCTAAGACAGAAATAAACACAGCAATGGCCAACAAAACCAAAAATACATTTTTCACTCCTTGTGTGAATTGCACAATTTGTATACGTACCTCTGTTTGTGTATATTCATCTTTATATATGTATCTATTTATTTTCTTTCCTTTATTGCTCACGTCACACTCTTTTTTATTTAAAAAGAATAATAATAAATAATTTCATTTTAAATTAAATCTCTTTATTTTTCATACTTAATACAAACATTATATTATTACATTTTAAAATTAAAATTTTACTTTATGTCATTTTTCTAATTTACATGGCACATCTAAACGGTTTTCTTTTCTATTTTTTTAATTATTCTTTTTCTTTATTGCTCACATCACATCTAGTTCTCTATCTGTGTAAGAAAACGAAAACAAAAAAAAAAAAACAAAAAATAATATTTAATTTATAGGGTTATCTTACTACATTTTCATATACATTTTTCTTTGTATCATATTTTTTTTTTTTAATTCTATGTAAATTATTATATGATCTCAAGTAAAAGTCATTTACTTCTTTAATAAGTCTTTTATATTAATAGGAAAATGTTATATTTATTGTATGTAATTAGTATCGATCCGTGTAATGCATAGATCTTACAGTTATTTATATTAATAAAAAAATAATTGTAATTCATAATATGTGTGAAATATTATATTGCAATTAAACGCATGACAAAGAATTATGTTTCAAATAATATTATATTTAAATTGTATAAAAATATTTTTTTGAAACTTATTAATCATTTACATTAATAAAAAATTAAATTTAATTCATTAACTGTCGCAAATAAGTTATATTGATAATTTGTGACAGTTTACATTGATGAAAAAATTAAATTAAATTCATTAATTTATTAAAATATTTTGAAGCATTAATAACAATGGAACATCGTCAAGTAAATCTATTTTTTTTTTCTCTTTATTGACAAAATATGCACAACCTAAATCGAAATTAAAAAATTCAATGAGCAACTCCTTGCTCCGGTTGATTTGATGTAAAATATTTTTAAAAATTATATTTACTTGTATATTTAAAAAAAAATATTCTCTTAAAATATGAGAGAAAGTGTTTTCTTATTTTGTTTTAATGTAAAATATTTTTGAAAAAACTCTTTCGCTCAAATTTTTTAAAAATATTTTTCTTAAATATTGGTAAATATAATTTTTTTGAAAAATGTTTTACATTGAGAAGAAAGATACCTCAATTTAAATTACTTTTTTTAAAAATATTTTCTTAAAACATAAAAAAGTATATCTTTTCAAAAACATTTCATACTCAAGTGAAGAGAGCCAAAAGAACAGAAATTGACAATTTCCTGAACATTCCCAGAGCCCATTCAAGGGGATATTGATTGGTGAATAATTAAGCTCCAACCTTCTCGGTCTCATACAATTAATTTTAGGCTCCCTTGGTATCTCCATTAATCCAGTTTCAGTTATTTCGTCTATGTACCGGTAGCTTTAATTTTTGTGTTATTCCCCCCATTTGTGCTTTTTAATTCCCAGATTATTATTTAGAATCACTCTACACACAATTTAGATAATTAGTGATCTTAAATCACTTAATCTAAGATAAAATTATTGAAAAATGTAAATTTGAAAGTTAATTTATTTAATAATATCTGAAACTATTTTAATTATTACTATTAAAAAAAAAAAGTGGTGCTACTGACTTTTAAAATGAAAGAGTCACAAAAAAATAAATAATCACTTTTTTTTTTTGATGATTTAAATTAATTTATTATATTAAACTATTGATGAAATTCCCATAAAAACTAATAAAATTATAGTTAAGCAACTTCAGTTAAGTTATTAGCACCAAATTGCTTGATTTTTTAAATTCATAAATACAAAGACAACTTAAATTATTTTGTAACCTGCTAATCTTCCCAATTAAGTTTTAATTAATTTTGCAAAGTGTCTTAATTGAAAGGCGCTCACTAAGGCATAATTAAGTTTTATTTAGAAAACGTATTCACTTACAAACAATTAATGCATGGTACGGTTAGAAAAGTGTTGATGATAATATTCTCTTCTGAGGAAAAATGAGAGAACGAAAGTTAAAGCCCTTTACAAAAATAAACTAATTCGCTTTGTAGACCTCAACTAGCCCAACAAAATAGGTAAAAAGACTCGGTTTTAGAGCACCAAAAACAAAGAAAATTACTTTGAGTTTGTCATAATAATTTAAGAGAAGTAGCGGTATTTTAGTCAGTTGACAATTTAAATATTACACAACTTAGCAGCAACCCACAATACTCTTCCCTATTGTTAGTAGTAAATCCAACATATATATATATATATATATATATAATATGGTTCTACTGCTCTTTTATCTTCAAAATATCAAAATCTAAACCAGAGCCATGTCAAAGCATGCACGAGCCAAATACAAGCAGTAATGCCAACAACACGGGGAATCTGCAGATGCAGCAGCAGCAGCATCAATTCTTTACTCTTCCCCCTTGCTGTGATCCTTGTCCTTGGGATTGCTTACATGACTAGAGAAAGCACAAGGTGGTGGGATAATCAAAAGGCTTGGAAAAATGGTGGCAAATGCAATCTTTTCTCAGGCAAATGGGTATATGACGACAAGTCCTACCCTCTATACCAAGAGCACCATTGCTCATTCATTTCCATGTTCAATGGGGTGTCTTGTGAGAAGTCTGGCCGAATGGACTCCAAGTACCAGCATTGGAGGTGGCAACCTCATGACTGTGACCTTCCAAGGTCTACTCTCTCTCGCTATGTCTATATATATATATTGATCCATAAACACCACGCAATGGATTCTGATAATATATAAATTAATTTTTTATAGGTCTTTAACATATTAATTTGTTTGTGATCTATGTATTGTGTGTTGTTGAATTTCTTTGCTATAACAAGGTTTGATGCCATAGCATTGCTGGAGAGACTAAGGAATAAGAGGCTTGTTTTTGTGGGGGACTCATTAATCAGAAACCAATGGGCTTCATTGGTCTGCTTGCTGGATTCATCACTATCCCCTGCTCTCAAATCAGTGACCCCAAACGGATCCTTAGTCACATTCAAGATCGATGTGAGTCAAGCAATGCTAGCTAATTTCAAGATCATGATCGATCTGCTTAATCAATTATCACCCCTGATCAGTTCTATAAATAAACGGAGGAGTTAATTACTATTTGATTTCTATCCAAGGTGTCCTCATGGTCAGTTGTTAATTGGTTAATTTTTTTAATACAAAATATTGAAGGAATACAATGCATCAATTGACCAGTACTGGGCCCCATATCTGGTGGAATCGAACTCAGATCATCCAGTGCGCCATCATATTTCATCAGAGCAGATTTTGAAAGTTGATGCAATTGAGAGTCATGCCAGGCACTGGAGCAACGCAGACATCCTCGTCTTCGATTCCTACACTTGGTGGAGAAGGCCAAAATTTAAGGTTTCGTAAGTACATGCATTCTTTTGGAACCGAAATAAAATATTTTAGCATTTTGACGAAATAAGCCGAGATTTAATGATATTGACTCTTTGAACAAAGACTAGGTGGGGATCCGTTGAAGGCCCAGACAAAGTTTACAGAGATATTGAAATGCTAACTGCTTTTGAGATGGTCCTAAGGACATGGTCAGATTGGTTGGAGAACCATTTAAATCATTCCAAGACGGAAATTTACTTTGCTGGCATGTCGCCTACCCACGAAAGGTATGCATTGGTACAAGGAGTCCATACTTAAAAAATAAATAAATAAATAATATAAAATAAAATTTACACTAACTAAGTCACAATGTGGCAAAAATGTTCTTAGTGCACACTGTACTTTGCAGGGGAGAAGGATGGGGAAAAAGCAAGGGCGAAAATTGCTACAATGAAACAGAACCAATATCAGAAGAGGGATACCATGAAAGTGAAACAGATCCCAGAATGATGCAAATGGTGGAAGCTGCTGTTGGTGAACTGAAAAGAAAGGGTTTGAATATTCAAATGCTTAACATAACACAACTCTCGGAGTACCGAAAAGATGCCCACACCTCCATTTTCCGGAGGCTGTGGGGAGGTTTAACTAAAGAGCAAGTGCGAAATCCGAAAAGCTATGCAGATTGTATACATTGGTGCATTCCTGGAGTTCCTGATGTTTGGAATCAGCTCCTCTATGCTTACATTTTTCATTTTTGACCAAAAACTTAAGCTTATCATACATGTTGCTCAGTTTGTTTAAGTTAGGAAACAATCCAATTGGAGAAATAAATACCTATATATATATATATATATAGCAGGCTATAGCAATAATTTCATATCTGAATTTCACATGCTATAAATTAGCAATATATTTATCAACTCATAAATTTTTTAAGTTCGTGGGCTTGAAATATATACATGTTTTCAGATACATACACACACACACACACACACACATATATATATATATATCCAGAATATGCTTATAAAATCAGTGAACCAATACTTCGGGTCTCACTCTCTTTTCTTCTGCAATATGGCATGATATGTAGTCATGGGTGAAGCCACGCTTTTAAAAACGAACTAACAGTAATTCAAAATTTTTAAAACATATATTAAAATTCCTCACATGAATTTAACCTAGGTATTATTTTTTGTGTAAGATGCATTCTTTTGTTACACGATAAATGCTTTTGTAAATTCACTCATTAATTTGATATTTATCTTACATAGAAAAATGAGAGATGCTGAGGGACTGTGTCAATTTTCATGGGTTGAGGCTTTCTTTTGTTGACATTCAACATGCAATTAAATTTTTTTATTTAGAAAATTATATTTAAATTTAAATTTTCTTTAAAATTTTCTTTAAAATTTTATTAAAAATAAATATTTCAATTAAAATTTCAATTCTAGTGTAACTAAAACTTAAATTTTAAATACATACACTTTTACACTCTTTGTGTCATTTACATAATAAAGAAATTTAAAATTTTGAATTTGAGATTTTTTCAAATGTTGGATTTGGTTAATAGTCATCCTTCGCATATATTTTTTGAATAAATAATAAAAGTTTATAATAAATAATAAAAGTTTATACCTTTATTAAACACTATCTGAATACTTTAATCTCTTTTGATTAATGATTTTATTTTTATATGTTATTTTTATACTTTTTCAGATATATTTACTTTATAAATTTAAAATTAAAATATTTACAGGTTAAATTATAATTACACAGACAATTACTCATAACATAATAAATTTTATAAAAATAAATATAATAATTATATTTTTTTTTCACAAGAAATATTCCTATAAACTTTAAGAGGATGTTAATGGGTTCTAATTAAACCAATAAATTATAAAAAAAAATATTTATCGGTCTAATGTCTTATTTAATTAATAACATATTTTTTTTCTACGAAAGATATATATTCGCTTCTCTTTTATTTCTAGTTTTGATTTGACTTGCAGCTCTTATCAGGTGATTTTTACCCCTAACAAAAATTCTGAATTTCCCCTTAAACTCAAAAAAGTGTCATAATCTTCACCTGTTGAACCACACGAAAAGTTGCTAAAAATATCATGATTTCAGTAGATAGCACTGAATAACTAGCAAGAGTTGGTAAAATCTCACCAATTCAAAGATCATATTCATGTGAAAAAGGGATTAAAGAGTAGTTGGCCCCCGCAACTAGCCCGAGATGGCACGCACAGCAAACAACGGCGCAAGCAGTTCTTGGTGATACCGGCCACGAGCCTAATGTGGAGTACGCCAACGATGTTGGTACTATGTTGGTACGAAACTTTGGTCAATCTGGACACTTTTTTTTTTATTTTTTCACAAATATTTGTCAATCTGAATTTTGTAGTTTAGGATAGATTCTTAAGTGCCCTGCACTGACGCAGGGGGTGTTGATCACGTACTACAAAATTTTTTATTAAAATATCTGAAATGTTACTATGAATTACCAATCAACAAGTAGATTATTAATCTCAAACTTGTAAAAAAGAAAAAAAAAATGAACATAAAATCTTAACATAACACAATTTTCTCAGCATAAAAAATAAAACATTTTTAGAAAAAAGAAATATAAAAATCACAAGAAAATCAAAATCTTCCATTATACTAACACTTGCCTTTAGTTATAATTTTCATTTTACAATCTAATCAACGTTACCATCTTATTGTTAAATCCTTTGAGCTATCTAATACAAGTAAAAAAAAAAATTACTTTATCCACACAAGATAAAACCTCCCAACTTTCATGACGTTTCAAAAAAGTCAACACCTTCACTAAGACGTGGGAGAAGCCTTCCAACTTCTTTAGAAACTTTTTACAAAAGTGTTTGATAAACCAAAACTATTATGGCTAGGGAAAAGGATAATCTTGCTTTTCAAACTCAACGGTCAACCTAATAATGTCCTTTTCTTTCTTTTTTTCTTTTTGTTTTTATTTCTAAAACCTTAGAAGAGGTCCTTTATGTAGAGCTCAATATCAGTCACTCTTATGGTTTCTTAGTTTATTAAATAATAGAAACCATTCCTTACCTTTTGAAAATTCCAATCCCCTTGGATGTTAAAAAAACTTTCCATAATTAACTGCACATTGGATAATTTCAAGATTGAAGTTGGCATGAATTAGGGTTTCAAAATGCCTTAAATAAGCTGGAAATTCCCATGCTCACTAGAACGGGTATCCAGATAACTTCTTGTGCCATGCTGCAAGCACTTTCTTACAATGCGTTACTTGCAGTAGTTTCCCATAATTTTGTTGTATTCTTAATTCAATACTTTATGACACCTGGTCAATATGTAATAATATGAAATTGAATTCATTCACCAATTTATCAATTATAATGATAAACCTACCTTTTATAATTACGTGTTATACTTTTAATCCTAACATTTAACCAACAGGATAAAGTTGAGAAGCGTATTTCTTAGCTATTTCTCCTTAGCAAGTGACTTGGATCTATATTGATGGTACTAAAAAGTATATGACATGCATTTTAATCCATAAAACAAAGTATCTTTAATTAGGAGATGCTTGCCTTGTCTCTATACAAATATTTATTGGATTACACGATATATATCCAAGCCTCTCTCTATCACACCCTCTCCCTTTTCCTTTATATGTGATTGCTCTCTGACTCTGAATGAGAGTTGCTTCAACTGTTCAACTAGATGCCTCTAAAGGAAGAATTTACCAACCCAAATGCTGTAGTTGTACGACATCGCCTGAACATTAATTATTCATTACCAAACCAAGTTGGGTTGGATAAATACCTACTAAACTTGATAAGTCCTCGGGGTTGTTTTTCACAACAAACTTAGATATCGAAATTTCAACCACCCAGCAAACCTAAATATGTATGTGTATATATATATAGCAAAGTAGAATATAAAGTTATAGATAAAACCATGCAAATAATTAAAAAGTTAATTAGTTTGAAAATGAAAGTCATCAATGAAGAAGAGAATTAAAAGTTAAGCTAGCCTTTTGCTTTAAGTTATCAACATGACCTTCCACAGTTCTACATTAGTAGCCAGCTAACATTACATCCATTACTGTAATATATATACATACATTTGGTAGGAGGAATACATCCAAATATAATACCGGTAGGCACTAACCCGCAAATTGCCTTGCCAATATCAATAATTAATTAATTAGTTCATAAAATACAACAAAAGTTATGTTAATCACTTTCAAATTAAAGAAGCCATAAAAAAAACAAAGTCCAACCATAATATCTATGTAGCGCATAAAATAAACTGATTAACCACCTGTAGATATATAAACATGCTCTGCAGTTCAACTACTCCCTCGTTCATCAAATGATTAGAGAAGCCATTGATAAAGGCCGGGGATCGAATTGAGGTAAATTAATGGCAAAAACACTGGTAATAGTTCTTGAAACATGGGGAATAAGGTGCAGCTTCCATTCCCTCGTGGCCTTTCTCTGTGCATTTGTAGTTTTCGCTGTTTATCTAGCGAGAGAGAACAGTTGGATGGTAGATCATGATGACCGGTCAATGCATATAAACAACCCAAATCCACAGTGCGATCTGTTTTCTGGGAAATGGGTATTTGATAACGAGTCTTACCCTCTTTACAAGGAGAGAGAATGTACGTTCATGTGGGATGAGTTTGCTTGCGAGAAGTTTGGGAGGAAGGACTTGACCTATCAGAATTGGAGGTGGCAACCTCATCAGTGTGATCTTCCGAGGTGGGTGTTTGTGCTTGTTTTTGTTCTCTCTCTCTCTCTCTCTCTCTCTCTCTCTCTCATGCCTTATTAATTACTATGACTTCTTCTGTATTTTGATATTTGTGAATTATCTGGAATTGTTTGGTGTTAAAAAAGGTTCAATGCCACAGTATTGCTAGAGAGGATAAGGGGAAAGAAGCTTGTGTTTGTTGGAGATTCTCTGAATAGGGACCAATGGGTTTCAATGGTTTGCTTGGTAGAGAAAGATATACCGCCAAAACTCAAATCCAGGCACTTCGATGGCCACTCCATGATCTTCAAGGCCCATGTAAGTCTTTTCCTAACCGTCTATGTATATTGACCCATAACATAATAGTAATTGACTTTTTTTTGGTGTGTGTGGGGGATTGCTTTGAATGCTAACTTTGTGAAATTGGTCTCGTGGTATGACAACGAGTGGGGTTACAGGTATA
>QLOD02000013.1:972328-1003845 GCA_003260245.2 Sideroxylon spinosum | reverse complement strand
TTTTTGTGGTGGGGGGGGGGGGGGGGGGGGGGATAATTTATAATAGTAATCGACTTGACATCATTCAAACTGAACTTAAATTTTGGTATTTATCATTTTGATCAAACGCGATCCTAATTAAACTTAGAGAGTAAGAATCTCAAGTGAATGCTAAAAAATCATAAATTTAAGGTATTCATAAAATCTTCTAATTTATTGACTCTCAGGCTCTATTATTTCTATATAAAATATTTCACATTAAAAGATATTTTGTGTAAAAAAATTTATTTTTATTTTTGTCTTTTGGCATTCGGTTTGAAATATACTTTCAGAAATTTTCTCAAAATTAAAATTAATACAAGGGAAATGCTGAAGAAGGAGGTGGAGGGAGTACCCTCCCCCCCCCCCCAAAAAAAAAAAGGACTTACGGATTGAGGAGAAGAAGTTATTTTTGAATATGTGAAGAAAATATTTTCCGTCAAAACAAATTGAGCCTTAGTAAAAATTGCTAAAACAAAAATTACTAAAATATTCTTACAAATTAATTTCGACCTTAATTAGTTTAATTCATCACGGAACTTACATCATATATTCAGTTTGTTGACTACTGCATGCGCCAACAATCTTTGTGGAGATTGCAAGTTCCTCAAAAATGACCAATCTTATGCATGGAAATTCCATGCATGACAAAAGCAAAGAGGTCCACAATTTTTGGGTCTGCCCCTCAGTCTGCACTCCCTTCGTCCATGTCTGCAGTTTATATATGTATACATGCTTGTGAATTAATTCCAGTTCTTCACCTAACGGTTGATTAATTCGACGAAGGAATATAATGTGACAATAGAGTTCTACTGGTCACCATTTCTGGTGGAATCTAACAACGATAACCCAGTACTCCACCGCACACCAGATCGGATAGTCAGAATCAAAGCAATTGAAAAGCATGCCAGGCACTGGACCGATGCAGACATACTGGTCTTTAACTCCTACCTCTGGTGGAGACGTCCTAAATTCAAGCTCTTGTAAGTACATCATCACGTGCATTAATTAATCAACGAAACTTCTCTCTATCTAACTTGTGGGGGGTACATAGTTTAATAACTAATAATCAATCAATCAGGTGGGGATCATTTGAGAGCCCAGCTTATGATCAAATCACGAAGGACGTTGGGATGTTAAGAAGCTACGAAATGGCTCTAAAGACATGGTCGGACTGGTTAGACATTCACATCAAACGTAACAGGACCCAGTTGTTTTTCATGAGCTTGTCACCAACTCATCTTTGGTAAGACCTCCCAACTCTTTATCTACTTTCTATCAATGGCAGTCTTGATGGTTCTCACTTTTGATATATGAGGTGGGTTGGAATATTTTAGTATAGGATGAAATATACAAATTAATCTCACGTGTTTCATCAAATTTAGGCCTTTTTGACGCATTGGTTAAGTTTCTAACACCATTCCAATCCACGATCACCTTCTGATACTTTTGTATATTATTCAAGAATGTGACCCAAAAAACAAATATATATGATTGCAGGGGTGCAGAATGGGGGATGCCAAGGACAGAAAATTGTTACAATGAAACGATGCCAATCACTGAAAAGGGGTACTGGGGAAGTGGATCAGATGTTAGAATGATGAGATTAGTAGAAGCAACTATCGATGAACTGAGACTGAGAGGTGTGAACGTACAGATGATCAATATTACCCAATTGTCAGAGTACCGAAAAGAAGCTCACCCATCCATTTATAAAAAGCATTATAGGCCTCTAACAGAAGCCCAATTATCAAACCCCAGAAGTTATGCTGATTGTTTCCATTGGTGCCTTCCTGGTGTGCCAGATGTTTGGAATGAACTCCTTTATGCCTATCTCATTTACTTTTCATAATTTCAATTGTAATTAACATAAGAATCCAGCCACACTCTTTTAAGAGTTCTGTAAAGTCCTTTGAAATTCGAGAATTTTGTGAAAAAAAAAAAAAAAATTACAAAGTACGAATTCGATCATCTCAACAATGACTGAGAAATTCGAATCAAGTCATTCTGCACAATTAATATCTAGATTCTACACGCTTAACTGTTCAATGAACTATTAAACAAATTTTAATGGCTCACTGTGGCACGAATAATTAATTCTGAATTTACGCCCACTACTCCTATTTTTAAAGAGAGATGATCGAATTAATATATGAACTCTTTCCTTGGGATAAACTTTCCGTGGTAGAGAATCTAAATTATAAAATTGTAAATATTTTCGTTCATTTAAATTATGCAGAGGCTTCAATAGTTGAGTAGAAAGAAAATTAAAAATATATAAATGAACTACAGGTACATAACAAAATTGGTAAAACCATGAAACTAAATCAAATTAGGCATTTGGTTTGATTTTCTTTTAACTACAGTTTTTAAAATTAGAAACATCAAACGATCAAATTTAATTTGCTGTTTGAGGAGTTTGTTAATTGAACCGAACCAAACTAATAGTATTTAATAAATGTATTCATAAAATGTTAAATATATTTTTTTTTAAAAAGTGATTTTAGTGAGAGAGTTAGTTGTTTGTGTATCTTTTCACAAAATCACATATTCACAAATATATGCATATTAAAGTTCCCGTAGCTAAAATATACATATTAAATATGTTTGATATAGTTGAAAATATTAGACTACTTAAGTATAAGAAAATAGATTTAATTTTAAAAGAAGTAACATTTTAAAATAATGCAAGTAGTAGGATGTCTCTACCGTTCGTACAATTCTAAGAAAGTGGTAAGAATATATAATTATAAATGTAATTATGTATATCTATGGATGTTAATAAATGTAATCATGGATGTTGATATTTATAATAAATGTATATATATTTATGAATGTTAACGAATGTTCTCGTGCATGTTAGTGGTAAGAGATTAACTAAATTATTAGTTGCTTTGGTGGTCCTAGTACTAAAAACAGCACTCCTGCAACCAATACCATTTTTCAAAGTCCTCGAAATTGACCCTGACCTGACAATAGTTGTTAACCTATAATTGTTAAATAGTTGTGCTGGGACTCTAGCAACTGTAGGTATCCAATGCAAATGAGCAGCTAACAAGATTCTCACATGGTCCTAAAAAAAAAAAACAAGATTCTCACATAATAATAATTTTGTTTAAATCAATATAAAAGTTACAAGTTGCCAATGCATTTCTTCACCTAAACTACCTACTAAGTCATTAATTCTAACTGCTACATTATTCATATGCGGATGGGAGATCAAAATCAGAGGAAGCTATACGGCAAAAATACATTCAACAAATAAAATATTCATGGGAACAACGGGAATTGAATGGACCTTTCATTCCCTTATAGCACTCCTTCTTGGGAGCTTAATCGTTACTGTTGTTTATCTAACAGGAGAGTACAGAAGAGGATTAACAGCCCTGGAAGATGAAACTGGCTGCAATTTGTTCTCAGGCAGGTGGGTTTATGATAACAAATCCTACCCTCTGTACAAGGAGAATCAATGCCAATTCCTGCTCGATGAGTATGCTTGCCAGAAGTTTGGAAGAAAGGACTTGAAATATCAGAATTGGAGATGGCAACCTAATGATTGTGACCTTCCAAGGTCTCTCTCTCTCTCTCTCTCTCTCTCTCTCTCTCTCTGTGGTGTATATATGTGACAGTAAGGTTTTACTAATTAAGCACCATATGGTACATATTATTTATGGTGACAAGGTTCAATGCCACAGCATTGCTAGAGAAGTTGAGTGGGAAAAGACTTGTCTTTGTAGGAGATTCACTGAATAGAAACCAATGGATTTCTATGGTCTGTCTGGTCGAGTCCTCCATTCCACCGGAGTTCAAGTCCTTCCACTTCAATGGTTCCTTGTTCACCTTCAAGGCCACTGTGAGTCCAATTTTCAATTTTTCATCCCTCTTATGAGTTTCTTCTTCTTCCTTTTTCCCCTTTGGGCAGTGATAATCTTCCATTATTGCCATGACTTAATTGATTAACTGCTTATTGATCTAATGAAGGAATACAGTGCATCTATTGATTTCTACTGGTCCCCATTTCTGGTTGAATCCAACTGTGATGATCCGGTACGGCACCATGATATACAAAATCGGACAGCCAGAGTTAATTCCATTGAAAAGCATGCCATCCACTGGACTGATGCAGATATACTCATCTTTGATTCCTATATCTGGTGGCTTGATTCCAAAATGAAGGTCTTGTAAGTACATCAATTTCTCATATGGAATATCATCATATTAATTATACAATGTGATTAGAGCAATTCTATACTATCAAAAGTTGTCTGAAAAATTTACCGAAATAATTCAGAAACTTAAAAGCCTATCACTTTAATTATAAAGATATAATTGCCACTTCATTCTGTTAATTATTTCTGATAAATTTTTCTGGTAAAGAAGCATTGTTCATGCAATTGTATAAATTTGCAATGACCATGATCAGGTGGCAGTCGTCTGAGAACTCCATTGGAATATTGAAGGAAATAGAGTTGCTAAGAAGATACCAAATGGGTCTGGAAACTTGGGCAAATTGGTTGGAGACCCATGTCAATCATACCAAAACCAAACTGTTTTTCATCAGTTTGTCACCCTCCCACATGAGGTACTGATTATTCCAAGCCTCTAAATCTACTAATTCATTTCAGATCAAATTTTGAGACTGACATGCCATTGCCATTGCTAACTCTGTATTGCAATGTTTCAGGGGTGAAGAATGGGGAATGGGAGTGAATCAAAATTGTTACAATGAAACTGAGCCAATTTTCAAAGAGGGGTATTGGGGAAGCTTGTCAAATCCCAAAATGATGCAAGCAGTGGAGGCAACAATTGAGAGATTGAAAACAAAAGGTGTGAAGGTGCTTATTCTCAACATAACACAGCTTTCTGAATATAGAAAAGATGGTCATCCATCGATATACAGAAGACAATGGGTGCCTCTTACCAAACAACAGTTGTCAAATCCAAGGAGTTATGCTGATTGTGGACATTGGTGTCTTCCGGGAGTTCCCGATGCTTGGAATGAGCTCCTATATGCTTACCTTTTCTATTACTGATGAATAAAAACGAAAACCACATTCAAGAGAGAGCAAACGAGAATTTTTTCTTTTTTTAATTCATTTTTTTCCTTTCCTCTTGGGACAGCAAAGTCTTCATATGAATAAATGAGGCCCAAAATATCTTTTATATAAATAAATACATGAATAAATAATCTATCACATCCGAAATTCAAAATGCCTATGAGAAATGATGGGAACTAATTTTAAGTAAATAAATCACATTTCAAGATCTAATCACATCAGTAAGCAATTAATGATCACAAGTTATACTTTGAATCAATACATGTAACATACATTATAATACGATATAAGTTCTACCTTACGTCACTCTTTATTCCGATGTAAAATAATACAATACTAATTAAAAACTTATCGTCCAAAGGAACCATTAAATAAAGTCTACCGACCACATCATCTCATTAGCAAGTCCGACTGACATTGCAACAGCTGCATTTTGTTGCTCAAGGCGAAGTTCATAGCTCAAAACGGAAATATAACCTGCACAGGCAGTAATTCGTAAGAGAAGTCCGAACCAACCAATAGTTAGGCTCTTAACTTTCCAAAAATAATCTGCGATTGTCGAATTAGTTTTCTTGATGGCCGATAATCGAGTACGTAAATGTACTACTCTTGTCAAGGAGTGAGTGAGATGAGAACATTTTTTCAATGGCATACCATTCATCTCGGGAAGTGTCTGAACCAACCACCTGAGGAAGGACCCATTTCAAGAACCAATGAATGAAAACAGGATTTAGAATTTGAGTAGGAATTCCATCGGAGGTTCCAAGAGCATATTAAGATAACTAGGAGAAGAAGGTAAACTCTACCATCAACATAACAAAACAACAATTTATGTACAACAACAAACGAAATTAATTGTGTCACACACGCTATTATGCTTTTGTATTTCTCTTAGCTATTTAGTTAGACAATGGGTATATTTTCCATAATTATTATTTGGTCTGTAACTTTAAAGAATTAATTTCTTGACTATTTTTATTTTTGGGAATAGGGTGGTTTGAACTTTTGGAGGAGAAAAAGAGTCACTTGGAATTATTAATATTCACCCTGGTTTGGAAATGTTGAAAAAGTAATAAATTAAATTGGACCCAATGAATGAAGTAGCGCCATCAAACGCAAATGCTTTGCTAGAAGACATCAACTACTAAATTTCTTTTTGGTAAGTAACAAATTCCTAAATTAGGGTTATTAATTGCCCTACGTGGAATTTCCAGGGAATAAATTTACTTGGATTGAACTAATTAAAAGGGAAACGGGGGTACCTACGTCTACTAATGTGCCAAACTGCCAATGCCTAAGGTGCTTTTGTTTCGTTTTAAACAAATTTTTTCCAAAAATTTGAAAAATAAAATAAAATTGTCTGTAAAAAGACTTTTTGACTACCTATATTCGGAAATCTTAAAAAAAAAAAAAAGTATATATTTCTAGAAACGTCTTCTTTAAAAAAAATTATGAATTCCTAAAAAACAATTATAATTTAAAAAAAAAAAAAAGGCCAGCTGTATCTTGGTCCCAGTTGAAGCATGAATGTGCTTTTATTTTTTATTTTTTAAGAAAGCATTAATTTAATTATCTGTCTGATACTTGATTTGGTTTTAGTCACTTTGTTTACTCATAATAAAATAATATGATGGTTAAAACGAAAACAAACAAACATCCCCCTAGATGGAAGAAAAAAAGTCGGCTGCTAAAATCAATCTGAAAACATGGTTAATCGGAGACGGTGTCAACCGTAGACCCTCTTTTTCTTCTTCGTTGAATACTCTGTTTTGCTTTCTCTCTCTCTACATCTCGCTGTAGAATGATGCAGAGATGGCAGAGGAAGAGAACCCAGTTGCCTGTTGTGGCACTGGTCTTCTTCGTCTTCATTGTTTCTTCAATTCTCTACAACGAGCGCCACATTCAACAGATTCACGAAAACCATGCCCACTCCGTAGATGATCATCACCGCCCTTTGCTCAAGAAAGCATCGTCGCTCAAGTCCACAGCTCCTGCTAATTATACCCTCCCAAATCTTAATGGACCTCCAGGTTAGTACTTCTCTCCAAAATCATAACTTGTTTCACTTTCGGCTAGTGTATGCCTGTAATTAAATATATATGTTTAGTGGTTTACATGTCCGTACTTGCGTGTAGTCTAGTGCACTGGGGTTTGTTTGTGGGTTTAATAAGTTTGCTTGACCATTTTCTGGGAATAAGATTTTGTGGGTATGTTTAATTTTATTGATTTTTTTTTTTGACTTCTTTTGATGAGTTTTAGTTTAATTTTGTGTATGTAGGGATGTTTTTGGATATATATGTGAATGTTGCATACCTTGGGTCTAGACACTAGGGCTTATATGTGGATCTAATGAGTGTGTTTTGTCCATTTTATTATATTAATTTGCTCTTTCCTTTGTCTAATTGATGAGATATACGGGTGTTTGGGAATTGTTGCAGTGGTTTTGGATAGATTCACTTCCTGTAGATCCACAGCAAAGTACAGTGGTAGGAAATCAGGATGGCCTGTTCCAAAGAAGAATCTGAATCGCGGGAGGGGAAGAGAAGAGAGTTGCGACCTTTTTTCTGGAAACTGGGTTTTCGATAATTCTTCATATCCACTCTATAATGAGTCGGATTGTCCATATATGTCTGATCAGTTGGCTTGCCACAGGCATGGCCGGTCTGATTTGGGTTACCAATATTGGAGATGGCAGCCCCACAACTGCAATTTGAAGAGGTACCTAAACTCTTTTTAAGCCCCAAAATAGGTTCTAGTTGCTGACTATGATCAGTTTGTGTTGTTTGTGCCTCTATTTATGCACAATGTTCTTTTTATTTATTCTTTAATAGTGTATGCAATGCATTTAGGTACTAAATTTAAGCACAAAATGATGTACAAATTCCAATTTCGGTTTTTGGATTTTTTTTTTTTTTTTTTTTTTTTTTTTTTTTTTTTTGGGTTAATTGGGTTTGCCTGAATTTGTTTTGTGTACATATAGATATAATGCTGTTGAAATGTGGGAGAAGCTAAGGGGAAAAAGGCTGATGTTTGTGGGGGATTCACTGAATAGAGGGCAGTGGATATCAATGGTGTGCTTGTTGCAGTCTGTAATTCCAGCAGATAAAAGGTTCATGTCACCCAATGCACATCTCACCATTTTCAAAGCAGAGGTAAGGCGGAATTCTATCCAAGGAGCAGAAATTACAAGCTTGGATATAATGGAACGTTCTTCAAATGATTCTGTTGTTGTGTTTCTGGTTTTTTTGTTTTGATATTTCCGAATTAGGTTTGCCTTCATAGGTGTTGAATTTCTCATGTCATAGTTCTGAATTTTGACATGTCATTGTAATTTTGAAGGAATATAATGCCACTGTAGAATTTCTTTGGGCCCCGCTTCTCGTTGATTCTAATTCTGATGACCCGGTGAATCACAGACTGGATGAACGGATAATGCGTCCAGATTCGGTTCTTAGGCATGCTTCTAAGTGGGAGCATGCCGATATACTGGTTTTCAACACATACCTGTGGTGGCGGCAGGGGGCAGTAAAGCTGTTGTAAGTATAAGACTCAGTCCAATCTTGATGTGGAAGAATGAGTTTCGGAGGCAACTAAAAATTGCTTTCTAACTGGTGACTATATATAATAACCATTATTTTCTCAGATGGAGTACTGAAACAAATGGAATTTGTGAAGAAATAGATGGGCTTGGAGGTATGGAGTTGGCTATGGAAGCTTGGGCTACTTGGGTGGCTTTTAATGTCAGTCCCCTCAAGAAGCGGGTCTTCTTTGTAACCATGTCCCCTACACATCTTTGGTGAGCACTGTCCTCCCTTTTGAGAAATTTGTAATAATTTTCCATTAGATATATTTTATCTCTGCATGAAAAGTCTGCAAGTTTATTTAATTGCTTGCATCATGTTGGATTTTTCTGTCAATTGAGGGGTTGGTTTAGTTGCTAAGTTTTCAACGTTAGGATTTCAATGGTAAATAATTATTTACTGCAAAATTTTGGCGCTGCATTTGGTGTTGCCTTTGTTAAAGTTGCCCATTGCCATTCTTCTTGGGTTTGCAATAAGGAACAAGATTCAAGAAGTCCAATGATTTAATTGAAATAAAATAAGAAACCTAATTTGAATTACAAAGGTGTTTATTTAGATTAGAATTGTTTGAGCATGTCTAATGATTTTGTTGGTTAATGATATGATATGATTTGGGATTTAAAATGGCTCCATTAGGAATGGATTGTGAACTATATCCATAAAATGCCTTTTATAATGGCGTTGGCTTTCCATAAAATAGTTCCTCCTATTCATACTTTGGTAACTGGGGTGATGCTGGTGCTTTACACTGAAGTAGCTAGCCGTATCATTGTGCCATAAATAATCAAGGTGTTTCTAATTCAATGGTTGGCTTATAAAGTTTTTATTATACTGTGCAATTATGGGAACATCAGTTTTGTTAATTACAATTGCTGGGTGTGTCTTTGGTTGAAGCAAAAGGATTAACGGAAATACATGATTTTTTAAAATGATAACCTAGTAGTTCCTTTTTAATAAGGATGGCCCGCAATTGTTGTATGTGGAACAGAAATATCCCATGCCCTGACCAATCCACATAACTTAAGGAAGGTATATCAGTCTCATGGACTATAGGAATCCTATAATCATCATCATCATCATCATCATCATCATCTTCTGATCAATTATGTGCTACCTATAATGATATTTTCTTATGCAGTGAAAATATAGTCATGAATCCATCAAGGACATTCTTCTTCTCTCTCTTGTTCTTTGCTTGCAGAGTTTAATTGTTCAATTCCTCCTTCCCAGAAAATGTCAGGTCAAATTTAAGCCTTTCCTACAAAACGAATAAAATGGGTTATTGTTGGCTGTATACCTATTAAGCTACGATATTGTTCAAATTTCTTTGCGGCCAGTTTGTGAGAATTATTGGCATAAATTTGCAGGTTCTCTTGGTTTTGACATTCTGTTGCCTTATGACACCTTGTTGCTTACGTGGATTAAGGCTCATAAGCAATTATTTACTAATGTAAAGAACCTGCTGTTTTCACGACCCAAACCACAGTGCCCTCTCTCAAATGTGCCCCCATTTACGATAAGGGAATGTGGTTGCAGACTTGCAGTCATTTGGCTATTTGAAATCACCCTTTCGATGCATGAAGGCTTTATTAACCCAAAGACTACAATTCTAAAACTACTAGCATTTGTCTGCAATCTTTTGGCATACTGAAACGTATCTCAGCGGTCTTCTCTTTTTTTTTTTTTTTTTGTTCCTTACATTGTCTCATCATCACTGGGTAATTTGTTGAGAGCCTTTATTTGTTTTTTCACAGGAGCCGAGAGTGGGAACCTGGAAGTGAAGGAAATTGTTATAACGAGAAAACCCCCATCAAAGATAAGGGCTACTGGGGAAGTGGCTCTGACTTGCCTACAATGGACATGGTGGAAAAGGTGTTAAGCAGATTGGGTTCAAAGGTTTCTGTTATTAATATCACTCAGCTCTCGGAGTATCGAAAAGATGGTCATCCTTCAATTTTTCGTAAGTTTTGGGAGCCACTGAGCCCAGAACAATTGGCTAACCCTGCTAGTTACTCTGATTGTATACATTGGTGCTTGCCAGGGGTGCCTGATGTGTGGAATGAGTTGCTATTCCAATTTTTATAGGTCTCTTCAGGACTATGGAGAAAGGGGCTTGGTGTATTTAATGCATATGCAGAGCTTGGTGAAACCTTTTGCTCTCATCATTTTAATTGATTTTTTTTTTTTTTTTTTTGGGGTAGGATTAAGGTGAGTGTTCATAAGAGACCCAAAGTGAGAAATTCCATTACTCGGGTGAAGAGGGAGAGAGACCCAGCCCAGGGGGGTGGGGAATTCTCTATGCTTTTTGTTTAGTTATTTTTTTTTTCTTTCCAATGAAATTAAGATTTGTCCATGCGAGCATCTTTTTTAAGACATGGTTATTTAGACTTGGTTTTGACAATTTCATGCTAATTTTGAAGGCAGAAATTGCAGTACATGAATGACTGGCATTTAATAACTTCTGAAGTGCTGTTTAGTCAGTCCTCGTAAAACACTCCATATTTTTCATGGTTGCTTGTAGGTAGCCTTCCGCTCCGTTTGGGAAGGAAGCTATTGGCTTTTTAGTTTCTAGTTTTTTTTTTTTTTTTTTTTTTTAATGAAACGATAAAAATTATCTTTTTACATTCTAAACCATAAGGGTAAATATGTTAAATGAATAAAAAATTAAAAAATTAATTTTTTTTCCCCTTCTCAAATGCAAAATATAAAATTTTTTTACTAACCAACTATAAAAAATAATAATAATAACTCGTCTAATTTTTACAATTAAAATATAATATCTTTAGTTTTTTCAATTAAAATGTAAATAATTTAACCATAGAAAATGGAAAATCTGGTGTACTGCTACAAATTAAATCATCTAAATTTTTCGGCAGCACGATATTATTTAATCAACGACTTGGAGACGAATGAATTAGAGATAAGTATTTTTTTTTATCTTAATGAATTAGAGGTAACTATTTTTTGATCTTTATACATTGGTAAAAGTCACTTACACTTCTAAATTTTAAAAATCTACCTTTGTGTCTTTTATATTTTGAATAAAAGTAAAAATTTTTAAAAAAATCCGTCATAGAATACTTTAAAATTACATTTATAATTTATATTATTTGTACATACACTCCTTAATTCTAATTGGTTTTTAATAGATATTTTTTATTTTTTCATTTGAAAATTTAATACCGTTTACAAATTTATTTTACTTCAAAATACAAAGGATATACTTACTAAGAAAAAAAATTACAAATGGTGCACAGGTAAGTTTTTAAAATTTAAAAAATGCAAGTGATGTTCACCTTAAATATAAGAGTTAAAAAGAAAATTATTCAAGCTATGTTTAAATGTATATGAGATATATATTTTTTAACATTACATGCACCTCTATCAACTTAAAAATCCTCTCCCATAAATATCAAAATTGGTAGCATAAATATATATTATTTACCAAATCAAACATTATATACATTATTTTTAAAAAATTAAGAATATAAAAAAATATTTTATTGCAATTCACTTAAAATTGTGATCTATTAAGTATATAAATTCTTTGATATTAACATATTACTTGTCAACCTCCTCCAATTTAGGGGGCTTTTCCTTTAAAGAAAATACACATTACTTTTTTTTTTCCTTTTTTAATAGATTGACAAGGTAATATTATTACTCAAGTACATTTTAAGCAGCAAGATAGAATTGATATTGCACAGATTAACTAATCTCAAGATTTCAATAACTAGAGTGTGAATCTATCGAGATATTTTTGTACTCTGTTTAATGAAAATAGTTTTGCCCCATACACTTCAATACTTTCAAATTGAATAGGCTCTAACAAGTGAAATATTCTTATTCTTTTTTATCACATTAATTTTTTTATTAAATAAAACTATTCTTGCACAAAACTTTAATAACAACGTAAGATTTATATTACGTTTTTCATAATATTCTCTTTTCGATCAAACTATTTTTACATTATATACTTCCTCTATTTGATTGAACTATTTTTGCACTATAAATTTTCTCTATTCGATTAATCTATTTTTACATCGTATATTTTCATATTTTTCTATTGAATAGATACATAACAATTACATTAATATTCTTATCTGAAGATTATGAGCTAGTTCAAAAATTGACTAGTCTCGTATTATTCAACCGAACTATTTTTTGCATCATATATTTCAATATTTTTAGAATATAGGTCAAAATTAATAACAACTATAATAATCTTATTTTTCAGATCCAACCCATCTTTCCAAATTGAATAAGCACGTAACAAGCACAATATTTTTCTTCATATTGTGAACTTGTTGAAAGATCAGATAGGCTGATTGAATAGACGGTAAATTGATTAAAACTACACTTAATTTAATAATACTAAATTCTATATAGAAAAAACAAATAAATTTCACATCAGCATTAACGCATGACTATATTATAAAATTTACAACTTTTATTTATAATTTATTATTTGATCATAATAATTAATACTTGCTTTCTCATTATATTTGTTTTATAAATTAAAAAACATTTTTAATTATATTTCTTCAAAATCCTATTTCAAAAAATATTCCACAACTGCAAGCCACTGTTATCAGAATGCTTTGGAAGCTGGTGGCTTCCAGCTTCCTCGGCTTGTTTTTCTGGCTCTCTCTATCAGAGAGAAAACGATATTTGGTGACAAGCTCTCCGTTGTTAATGGTTTTGTGAACCACCCGAAGGCCTTTTGCTGGTCTTGATGCAGCCACTCAGTCGCTAAGCACAATCTTCTTCTCTTTTTCCATGACTCATTTTTATAGATCGTTCAAAAAAATACTTTGGGCTTCTTTTCAAGGTCTGTATATATAAAGAAAGAATAGAGAGAGAAACTCCCTAGTCATCCGGCAATTGCCAGCTTTTTGGTGGTTTGGATGCTGTTTGTCTCGTCCTTTCTGTCTCAAAAAATATTCCTCCAATCAGTACCCTTTTGCAGGGCACTGCAAGACATTGTAGAAGGCAATCGGGGGAACCCTAAAAGCTTCTTTCTGAAATCTATGGTCGACGCAGCAATGCGACTCTTGTGGATGGTTGGATGGAAGAAAGACCCTGTGCTATATGGTGTTGACACCTTCTCTATATAATTTCTCAGAAATTAAAACGCAAAGGTGTGACAAGTGTACAAGATGTAACATGCACTATTTGGATTGTAAAGATAATAAAGAGGCTTCTTTTAAAAACCTTTAGGCACCCCCACAATAAAACTGTGTAGTTGATCGTGAACCCAAATAATCCTTACCAGCAATAACCACGACCTTCAATCTGAAGCCAACTGTATCATAGATCCGTATAATTTTATTATAATTCAATTGTAAACCTTAAGTTGCATTTATATTTATGAATTAAAATCAAAAAATTCAACGATATTTATTTGAGAATTGTTCACATACATGGGAATTTCATAATTTTTATTATAATTTATCATATGATAAATTATAATAAATTTACAATTATCATAAAAAATAATTATTCAAAATTTTTTGTGGTCCACCATTTTAGAAAAAAAGTAACACCACTACTTTTGTTGTAATTATTAGAAAATTTTCACATATCAATACATAAATTAAATATCTCACTTATATATTAGTTCAATCTAAGCTTAAATTCATTAATTTGAAAACCCTACTTATCCAAACATATGCTTAATCGCCAATTTGCCAATCAAAACTGTTAGGGACATTATTGTAAATTGGTAAATCCATAATCAAAATATTCTGTGTCAAAGTGATTTATAACCTAAAGCCTTAGTAAAAGCTAAGATACTATAGTCATAAGTTAGTTTTAGAAGTCAAAAGATCTCAAAAAACCTAAAATGGATAAACACAGAATCATAAAAGAAGTTGACCGAGCTGCAAAGTACATTAACGCAGGAAAACCGCGAGAAGGCCGCAATTAGCCGCAAAATAAAGCCGAGAGTGGAGAATAGAGGAATTGGCCGTATGAGATAGCCGCGGGATGTCCGAGGGTGTGAGCTTCCCACGAGGTGACTTTCTGGCTTCAAATCTTCTGAAGTTAATCCTATTCGTCTCAAGTTTTGTATGATACATAAGATAAGACGTATCTAAGGTTTAATATATAGCCAAAGACAAAAAGAATAATCATTATTGTGAACAATTCATGTCTATTGTTCTCTCCATTGCTTAGCCAACCTTTTCAGCGTATTGATCCAAAAGAGTTCGAGTTCGAGATTTATGATAACTGAGGTTTCAACACGCTAAGGATTCAACAGAGCTGCTGAAGAATCAGTATTATGCCTTCGAATAGTCGAAGGGTTTTCGTTAGAGGAGTTCGTGCATCGAGAATTCAAACAACCATCAAACACAGTATAGAGTCGAGAAATCGATCTATCGAGAGTTTTGAGTTTATAATCAACGTTTATTTTAGTGAAAGTTTTTTGAGAAATTTCCTGTGTAGATTTCCTCGCCACATATACTGCCTTCTGCTTTCAATTATTTATGTAATTAATTGCTTGAGATATCTAGCACAGTGCACGTGAATTTTCAAAAACTAAATGACACCACTCAAAACAGGTCACTATAGAAGCTAAATCCACATGTCAAAATAATTAAAATACAAATGGCTAAACAAAATCAAAAAACAAAAACAAGAATAAAAGAACTTGTACAATATAGTTGCACGAAATAAAAATCTCTTATACACTTCTTCCGCAAGTGAAAATGATGTTTATGAATAACAAGAAAATTATTTACAAAATCTTTGATCATGCGTGCCTTTAGATCGACTTTGAGATGGATTGGACGTCTAATCTATAGGCCACACTTGGTTTAAGTTAGGTCATGTAAAAATGGAAAATGCATACAGGAATGCAATACAAGGACTAACTTGCTATGGTAATCTGCACGGTTGGCCATTGGCATATGGGCCTTCTAGGCTTAGTTTCACGGTCCAATAGATTGTTGGTTGACAAGCACAACAGTGGAATGTTCCACCTTCAGAAACTCATCTGCTCACTTGTGCTTCGGACAAGATTCAAGAGCAAGAAGCACGAAGTGTGTCAATCATATGGCAGTTGAATTGAAAGTAGAGGCAGAAATGTCATTGAGGCACTATTTTCGTGATGTTGGTATGCTTCATTTTGGACAACGAAGTTGTCTCTTCACTGATCCTTGGACTTTCACAAAGACCACCAAGCTACTGCTATACGCATGGGTTACTAACAATCTGCAAACAGGATGGAAGCAAGTTAAGATTTGAAAATGTAGAGCTAGTTATCGATTCTTAACCTGTCATATGTTGTCATTGAAGACAAATATGTAAAAAAGAATCTAAAGAGAGAAAGAGATAGAGACTTGCATGTCAGGTAGATAAGCCACTTTGACATCTCAGCCCTCACCATTACCAACAATGGACAAAACTTTCTGTTTAAGCTTCGCAATTGCCTGCATGAATAAATAACAAGAATGTTAGCCTATTAAGTTATAAGTATAAGGAGCATCTAGCATGGGCAGCAGATTGGAGTTAACAATCCATACCGAGCTGGAGATCTTTGCCCATCTTTCAGCAGAAGCAGCAGCTTCTTTTAAGTGAGAACAATGCTCATCATCATAGCTAATAAAATAGGTCGAATTTTCTGTTGTTTCTGCTGCCCAGATATGATTCTTTTGGTCCTTTGCTCTTTTAATGAGATTACAGAAGCCAATCTGCGAAGAAGGTTAACATTAGCAGTCTTTATATACGAAAATCTCATTTCTGAATTTGTTAGGAAGAAGCTGTTTCAGGTGGGAATGTATTGGAATGAATATTGCAAACTAAGTAAAAACATGAAAGCAGCTGCAGCTGAAATGACATAAAATAAAGAACTATTTTCAGGGACAGGACAACTATATATCCATTTAGGGAAGAAAGTTGCACGCACTCAAAATGCCTGATTTCACTAGCATCTATTAAATTCTACCTTCGCATTTTTTTTTTTTTTTTTTTTTGAAAAATGGAAGCTTCAAGCATTGTGGAGAGCTGGAACCGATGATGTTTGTAAAGTACAAACTGAACAATAGATACATAAAAAAAAAATTCCGGTTTTGTTACACCAAATATTTCTCTGCTATAAGTAGACAGAGTGGATTATGTCAAAAGCCCAGTGTCCAAACATCAGGAAGATCGAGTTTTAATAGGGAGAATGACAAATATAATATATAACCAGCCAAGTGTAAAATCCTCACCAAAGATCCAACAAGGTTATGGTTGATTGGTGTAAATGAATCACAATCCACGTATGGTGAATAGAAACTGATGGCAAGCAAAGAATTCTGTGGCTCTTTTGAATTCAAATCAGCTATTGAGCCATCTGTAACAAACACCCACTGCTTCTTTCGATGAGCATCTGTACATACCTCTCCCACGTACACAACCAATGCAGCAATATCAAATTCGCTGCGTAAACCCATGAAGCACAAACTTTGTAAAGACAGGCTTTCACACATACAGAAACACAAGAAACAAGATGAAATCGGTACAGGTGGAAAGCTCACCTGGAGAAAGGAACCTCGCCCAAATGTGCTAACAGGACTGATTTACGAGGACTAAAGAATAACCTGCCAAAGACAGTTAAGAGCTTTCAGACCAAACTTATGAGTTTTCATGAACCAGAGGGGGAGGCTTACTTGAAATTGTCAGTTGCTGACGGAGATAAAGGAGCCCATTTGGTAGTGGAACCACTAGCTTGCAAGTAAAGGGTATCAGACTCTGAGCTTAATGGTATAAGCCCCGCAACACCATACGCTTTCCCCTCAACCAGCTCTAATTGCTGTGACAATAATAAGTAAATTAACTCTATAACTTGTTTGGAAAAAACTGATAATATATGAAATGAAATAAGAAAGCTGAGACTAAAAAGAAAAGCTGTTCTCATTTAGTGTTAGGATTCACCAGTTTCTCAGCAGGGTTCCAGATTGTTATTAAGCCCTTCCCTGGGCAGCAATTCATTGAATAGTTTTTATAAGTTAACCCAACCACTCTCACCCTCATAAATGGGGTGACCTCTCTTGCAGTTAGACCAGCATCTTCCAGAGCTTTATCAATTGATTTCTGCATGTCTGACTGCCTAATTGCCTGAAACCAGGCATGCAATGGTTAACAACCTGATGTTACATGTAGACCAATTAGCAATGAAAGCATTTAAACCCCACCTCGATTTTTGCTTGATAAGTAGTAAAAGAAGTCAATTGCTCTGAAGTCATCTCAGCCATTAATACTTCAGGTTCAGCGGCTGTCTCTAGGATCTTTAGGATTTTTGCCCCTTCTTCACTGTCACTGTCATTATTAGTATGAAATTTTTTAATTCCCCTTTGGAACTCAGACATGATGCCCTCAGCAATGCTAGAGCGCCTACAAGATAGAAAGAAGCCAATCACAAAATGTTCTAAGGTTTTTATTCCTCTTCAATGACTAACAAGTGGGAAAATTACATGTTATTTTGGTGACTAGATTTGAATATTTTATTACCCAGGAAATAAACATTAAAATTCCAGTAAGACATGGAAGAATTACTAATACTTTATGCTGCCCCAACATCAAGTCCTTAGATCATCACATTTAAGTAAGATATCCCTCTTGGGTCTTCGTAAAAAATTAGTGTACCACTAATCAGAAACAATATCCAAGCTCAATAATATCTCCAACTCAATCACTAACAACCAAAATACTCATCTCGTCAGAAAAATATTACCATCACAAATGTTAAGCTTCTTCCTCCCACCCCACTTCAAAAAGCTGCATTGGGTCCAAAAACAAATAACGCAAGCACAATGCAACAGATCTAATATTGTTCAGCAACATTACTTACATCCACGGAAGAAAAACAATAGCAATTCATCATATTTGAACAAATATAGATTTACATTCGTATTACTCTGCTACTTGTGAGCCTTGCAGTCATTTGAACACAACATCCAAGGGAAATCCTCTCAAACGTGGCACATCTCATCCAGGTCACTTCTCCAAAGTTCTCACATTCCCCTGCCAACAACTTGCTAGTTGTGTTGTTAGCCATCTATACTAGTCCCTCGCAGGCTTCATACATGAATAACTTCGTGCTGACCCTACACAAGCATCCAATCTAATCTCCTATCTCTCAATGCTCCCAGTGCTAGTTCATAACCTTTCGGAGTATATACACCTCTATTTCCAATAATTGAATTTTTCTCGCTTTGTTCCTTGGCAAACCTGATATGCCTCTCTTGATTGCAGTAAAGGCACTAACCTTGCAATCTATGCTCCCCTAGATCACCCACTGAGCAAGATCCCCTTCTACTGCTTATTTCCAAGACCTAGGCCTTCGCTCATACTCATTTCCATCCCTTATGCCTCCATCAGGCAGAGAAATTTGGAACGATAGTAACCGATGATGTCATCTGACACCAACCAACTGATCTACCAGGTACTATTATAGAACTCACACTGTTAGAACCGCCCAACTCCCCGTCTTGTCCACTCGTCTTCATTTCCCATATTCCTCCACTTCTGCAGGCCTAGCACTCCACATTCCAAGAGGTCATGCAAATCCTCTCCAAAATAAGGTACTTTCCATCCGAAGCTCATCAATCATATCTATGGTCGCTAATAGCATCCTCATTTTACTTGCTATGGGATTCGCCATCTTCTCTTCACTCTACTAGAAGCGGAAAATCTCATGATTTTAACCTTGCAGATGGATTCAGAATGCGGAAAAACCTTAGAAAAAAAATTAGAATTCTACATGGTCAAATTGCAATTTCTCATAACTCAGGCTAAACTGCAATTTCTCAAAATGCTAGGCCCAAATTGTAATTAAGAAAAACTTCAATGTTTGGACAAAATTGAACTCTGACGACCCAACCCTCCTCAAACCAAGGTCTAATACCACTTGTTGAGTCCAGAAACAAATAACACAAGCACAACACAACATATTTAACGAGTTTGGCAATATTGTCTACGGTCACAGGAGAGAAATGAGAGCAATTCACTATATCTAAACAAATATAGATCGACACTAGAAGAACTCACAACTCAACTCAACTCGCCCTCTCTACTCTCTTCTCAACTCTCACCATAACCCCGGCCTGTTTACAGTCGCTGCCTAAGCTCACCCATCACTAGTAGCTATCTCAACCACTCTCTCTTTCTACTTTTTTTTGCGGCCACGAGTGTTGCCACGTACACCTAAGCTTTTTGCCTCTCTCTACAACACAGAACTCAGTGCCACAAAATGCTAATGTGGTCGTTTGCGGTTGCTTGTTGAGCATCTTCGAAGCTTTACATGGGCAGCCAACCACTTGGCTAGACATTCTCAACAGTATCATCACCCAATAGTATAAGAATATGTTTTTCCAAATGAAATAATAACAATAGCAATGGTAATAAATCCCTTCGAAATGCAGTGTGACGTTTGTGAGAAATCAATTTTCTAGGCTCAACAAAGTTTTTCAACTCAAATTGGACATCCAGTCTTCCTTTCCTGCAAAAACTATTACTGTTAGGAACGTTAAGTTTCTTACTCTTTACCTATAAAATTCTTAAGTTTCTTACTCTTGACCTATAAAATTCGTACATGAAGCCCAAGATAAGAATCCTTGAGTGGGGCATCAACCTCTTTAACTCCCATAGCAAAGACATATGGCCACAACCCATCACACTTAGCTTTCAAATAACCTAGCGTTATTTACATTATAGAGGACAACCATGATGATTCACATCAACTTGAGAAAAGGACGTCCAACATGGCTTAAGTTACCATTATTATCGAGTTTTTTTCAAGCATCCAAGAAGAAATAAAATACAATCGAGAACAATTTTGAGATCAAAGGGATTCTCCTATCACTTCTGAAACTTCAAAAACCTTGAGTTTTATACAAGGTTTTCCACACACAACCTAAAGGCGGCATAAGCTTTTCAAAAGTTGCTTAAAGGTGGCATAAATGTTCTCTGCCACCAGTCACCAGTCATGCTTTCAACCTTAGGAGACCAACGGAAGAGCAACAAAATACTAACGCACTGAACCAAAAGCTAGAAGGAAAAAGAAATATAGATTCAGAATAAGGTTTCAAATAAATAATAAAAAAAAAATCTTAAAACAGAATAAGGGCCACGAATGAATAGTCAGAAGGCAAACAATTTAGCATTATGCAGTTTGCTTGTGATGGTTGGACAGAATCACCTCTGGTTGTATGATTGTATCGTTTTAGCTTCCATCCTCTCTGATCTCACAATAAATCTCCCATTACTTAACCTGGGAGGGAGAAACAAGCTTGTTGCTATCACATTAAAAGCATAGGAAAAGCTTAAAGCACATCAACTTCAGATTACCTTTCCCTGAAAAGAACAGGATATATGCGTGTGATTCCAACTATTGTACTAGGAACTGGACCGCCCATACCCTTGACACATCTAAGTGCTAAAGGTGCACCACCACCCTTACCTAGAGAGAGAGAGAGAGAGAGAGAGAGATTTGAATGCCATGTGCTAGCACTCATCAAGCAAGACCAAACTGAAAGCATGCTGTAACAAGACATTACAGACAAGTTGACAGCAATAGTACAGTACACATAATTACTTAAAACTTACATAACCCCAAACGATCAGCCCAATGAGCTCTATATGTTCCATTGATGTGCAGCAGAAGACCAACTGTGCTTGATGCCTGACATTGAAGTAAAAACTTGATCAAATCCTATAGGTACAATTGAAGTTTTAGCCATTTGACTTGTGTAGGCCAATAACCTCAAGAGGTGAAATAGGCCCCGCCCAGCCATATAATCCAGCTCCCCAGATCTTCAGATGACAACATAAACTGTAATCAGTAGGACATCCTAATCAAGGATATTTAAACAGGAGAAATGGAAAACAGTGAAACCAAATGAGTACCCTAAGTTTCTGTCCCACAAAAAGTTTCCCAGTAGCCAGCTTCTTCAATAATAGTACGTCTAATATAGCAGTGATTGAGTACCTGTCAAACAACTAACACTCACATACCCATAAAATTTCAAATTTATAGGCTATGTTATGTGGACTCTTCTAAATGCAAGAAGTACTCGTGTCGAATACTTGACACTTGAGTTAGGATATGACATGTGTTCCACATATATAATTCAATATCCGTACAAACATATTTCGCAATTCAATTTTAGGCTTATAGCATATAATCATGCATAAGAATTATATTTTTTATGTGTGAAATATTCTAATGGGACATTATACAATCCATATTATACTATAAAATAAAATAATTATTTTAAATATAAATATTTCCCTCATCTCTGTATCCTGAATAAGCAAATTAGATGGATCTAACTCTTAAACATGCACCCTATCCAACATACCTCAGTCAATGTAACATAGTCTATAGCATACAAATTGAAACGTCATTTCCTTACCAACCATCAGTTAATTCTACTTTTGTAGCCGTATCATTTTCAGCATCATTTGATGGAATAGGCAGATTCTCAATCTTTCGATCACAATTCGACTGAATAGATGATATGCACAGTACAAACATTGAAGAAGGTGGTTGATCTCCTTCTAGAATTCTCTTAATTGCAGATCGATGACCATGATTTACTTCTCTCTCGTATCTATGCAAAGATATCAGAAATTATTGTCACAGATGTTTTAGAAACTCAAGCACAAATTTGCGAGCTGATAAAATTTAGATACCTATACTTTAATTCTTCAAGAACATTGGAAACAGTCAATAGTTTCCCAGAAGATTTAGAAGGATAGCATCTCTCATAACATGCTAGTTTCCAAACAATCCACTTGTAGTGATTTGCAACCCACCTAAAGAGATCAATATAAAATTTGATCAAGTTGATTTATATGCTGCATGGTAAGGACGATCTCAAAGCAACAACCAACAATATACTAAGCACGCAAAAACCAATTGTGTACAGTTTGGAATATGATCACAAGCAATTTGCAACACTCAGTGCACATCACAAAACAAATTCAGTTGCACCATGACAATTACCAAACAAACTCAGCTATGCTCTAGCTATCACTGCTGCCAAGCTCTGAGCTGGTGTCTACACCATTCAGCTGTACATTACTGATTAAAATATACTTTGTCAACCACACAACTTCTAATTTGCAAAAAATTGGTTCCAGTCGAAAAAGTTAATCAAGACCTCAGTACTAAAGAAAATGTAACTCCAACCAACACTTTTCTGAATCCTAGGATTATATTAATCAATAAATTTCTTGTTTTATATATAAGGGCCATTTCCTTGGTTGCCTGATGTGCCCCATATTCAATAATTAACAATATAATGTCCACAACATTTGTTGCGAGTGTGAAGTACAAGATTACGGGATAGTACTGTTTAGAGGCACATTGCATTGAAGCTCCAGACTGAGCCAGCATGTGGTAGAAAGCTTCTGCTCCAATGCAGTCTACACCAGATGTATCAGTGAACATGTACTTTTCTGCATTTTCTGGATTCATCCTTCTTATGTGGTCCGGCAGTTGCTTCAACTGGAGTAGTAAAGATGCCGCAAAAATATTTCAGTAGCACAGAGAAAAAGTAATTTCTAAATTATACATAAACATCACTTACAGTCAATTTACCGTATTCAGGTGACATGGGGGTCTGCCAAAATATTCCTTCACATATGTTCTTCGAACCTGAAAGGGATATCGCATGGAAACCCTTTCCCGGGAACGAGGTTCTTCAGGTACAGCCGTGGACAGGCCTAATTTAACCATATCTTAGATATGTAATAAAAATAATAATAAATAGAAAAACAAAGGTGGTCCAAAAGCCTTTATGGAGTTACCACTAGGAGCGGGTGTCATGATAGTCAGAGGGGCAATGAATCTGGAACTTCGTGGCCTCTTGAATGGAGAGATAGAATTCCTTCCTATTCTCCTCTTTTCACCAGTAGCCAGTTTGCTACCCATATGAGCCATTCCAATTTTATTTGAAATATCAACCAGTGGCCTATCTGATGAACTTCCTCGTGGATTAATTCTGGAAAAAACACCATTATCCAAAGAATTTCCCACTACTACATTTGAGGAAGGTCGAATGCTTTGAGTTTTTTTCTGACAAAGTCTATTATTGGGCTTATTAGAAGTGTTGTCATGATCCTCGGCATCAAAATTATTGATCAAGTTATTTCCTAAAATTAAATTCTCTGAATTGAAGGACGATTGTAGTTGGTTAGAGTCTGATCTCAGAGGAGACACAAAATTCTTTGATCCCCGTTTACTCTTTGTTATTTCTTGATGCCAAAAAGTAGAAAACGGGTTATTTTCCTTGTCAGACTGATTGTCACTCAGTCTTCCTTGTCCGAAAAATGAGAAAGATGGAGTATTCAAATCCCCTTCATTTATGAAAGTTCCAAGGTCCATGTCACCAAGAAGGCTCTTTGCACGCTGCAATGCATCACTTGAAACCGATATGGATCTTCCACCAGCAGTATGAAACTTGACCGGAGGGCACTTAGCAGCAGCATGCATAAGATCTGGAATAGCCTGTCCTTTTGAATCACTTCCAGATGAATTACCCCTAAAATCAAGCAGAGGGATAAGAGCTGTTGTAGCATCCTTGTAACAAGTAGTAGTAGCTCCCTCTCTTGTCTCTGAATGAGATGAATTTTGACAACCAAAGGGCTCATCAGAGGTTGACTGATTCTTTGAATGCTCGAGAACAGGAATATTACCATTATCATAGCCTCTTTCCAATCCCAACAATGTCTTGGCTCTAATAAGACCAGTGGAAGAAATATTAACCTTTTTCCCGGAGCCTGTCTGGAACATTGAATTAGAGAAACTGCATCCATTATCGTTTCCATTACACAATTGACCTGCAAAATATTTTGAGTTGTACAAATTCCAACCTAATTGAAAATTAAAAGAAGTGGGAAAAAAAAATGGTGAAAGATACAATGCAGAACTAATGGCTCCACAAAAGCGTGAGGTGCCGTCTTTTAATGATGCATGATACAACATCAAATTAATTGAAATCACAAAGGGCCTAGCATCAGAATATCTAACTTAACACAGTTTGTTCCATAGCTGATTAAAAAAACACGCAATTTCCATGATTATTTATCCTGAATCAGTTTCAGACGCTGAATAAAATTAATAAACTCTAGTATCACCAAGAAAGAACCGAGTAAGTGCATGACTACCTGTACCAGCAAAGGCTTCATCTTCGTCATCGAGAATAGATAACGCTTTTGTGATGGAAGATTGTTTTACCACAACTGATTTTCCAAAACCACTTCGGAACATCGGAGGGCTCTGGAGGTGACCTTCGCCATTCTCTATTAGCTTCGAGCATCCTAGGTTAAACAAGAGATTTCATATAAAGAACAAAATAGAAAAACAAGCCTTAATGAATCAGACGACGTAATATATGTGCACATCTCTAGAGAGAAAGATCGATCTGAAAACCTTGAAGCAAGAGATCAGCCATGGATGGGAGAGAGGTAGGGGAATTTGGGGGTGGAACCAGAGCACCCCCTGGTTCTTCATCTTGTAGTTTGATGTGGAGCTGTTGATCGGAAATCTTCCAACAGAAGTTGTTATCGGAGTCAGAGAAAATCTGCCACGTCGACATTCCCGGCAAAATCTGGATTTTGTTCAGATTAGGGCTTTCTCAGGAGGAAAGAACGAGAAAATCCCTGCTCAGTCATTCCAAGCAGCTTAGAAAAGAAAATGGAAAATAATAATAATCTAACGTTAAGAAGGCGGGAAAGTTTAAAAGTTATGGACGGAATAAAAGCCCACGACCCCTGTGCTAGCGGCCTACTAAATGGGCTGTTAAATTTAAGGGGTTTTTGGAGGTCGGTCAGTATTTATGTATTATTAAAGAATTAAGTCATACCAAAAAAACTTGTTTGTGAATAAGTTATACTTGAAGCAAAAAGACAACAAAGGACAAAACCGTTTAATCCGAATAAAACGCCCGCGTATCCAAAAAAACGAAACCCTTCGCCTTCTTTCCAAAAGCAAACCGAAACTCGGGATCAAGTTTTGAAATAAGACCAAAACAAGAGCATTTATATACGTCTCTCAGTGCGTGTGTGTATATATATATTATATAGATGTATATATGTATATGTAAAGTGTGCATGAAGAACCTGAGGACAATTGAAAACAACATTTTTTTTTCGAAACTCGGAATCAAGTTTCGAAAGAAGACTCAAACAGGAGCATTTATATGCGTCTCTCAGTGCATGTGTGTGTGTGTATATATATATATATTATAGACATCTATATGTATATATGAAGTGTGTATGAAGAACCTGAGAACAATTCAAAACAACATTTTTTTCTGAAACTCGGAATCAAGCTTCGAAAGAAGGCCTAAACAGGAGTATTTATATGCGTCTCTCAGTGCGTGTATGTGTGCCTATATATATATATTATATAGCCGTCTATATATATATATATGTGTGAAGTGTGGCTATATATATATATATATATATATATATGTGAAGTGTGTATGAAGAACCTGAAAACAAAATTTGACGGTACCACATGCAATTTCGACAGTACTACATACAATTTCGACAATACCACCCAAAATATTAATAGTATCGCACAATTTTTGACAGTACCACCCACAATATTAATAGTACCGATACTGTTATGAGAGACAGTACCGGTACTGTGGGTAACTACAAACAGTACCGTTTGATACAATACGAGAGATAGTACCGGTACTGTCAGAAACTGTAAACAATACCGCTTGATACAATACGAGAGACAGTACCGGTACTGTTATGCGAGATAGTACCGGTACTGTCACGAGAGACAGTACCGGCACTGTCGGAAACTGTAAACAATACCGCTTGATACAATACGAGAGACAATACTGGTACTGTGGAGAACTGCAAACAATATCGCTTGATACAATACGACAGACAATACTGGTGCTGTTAGACGAGACAGTACCGGTACTGTTAGGCGAGACAATACCGGTACTGTTATGAGAGACAATACCGGTACTGTGGAAAATTGTGTTCCAACTGCCATCAAATACATCAATCGATACATAACACAACCCAGCCATACGAGCTAACATCATCATCATGTTTTTGAAATTAATCTCATTTCTCAGAAAATATGAAGGATGTTCATGGATTGAGTAACTAAATGTCACATTTTCTACATTCAAACTGCACCAATTCTCACACACCTTCAACGTAAACTCCTCCAGTCCTCCTTCGAACGTGCAGTAAAACCTATCGTCTTCCAATCTTCATGAAGAAAACTCTGTATTCTTTTAGATATACCAGCGTATGTATAGGTAAGACGTGAGAGGTGAGAGAGACAATGGAATCAACGTGATTCCTATAAAAGTAATAACTCCGCTGTTTTTTATAACTGAATTATAGAAATAAGGGTATTATTGGTATATTAGAAAATCATTTAAAACAAATTCGTGGGGCCCACTAAAATGTGTAACTTAATCACAAATCTTTCTACTCAACTATGACTTAAAAGTAATCAATTTTTTTGGGTATAACTTAAGCCCTTACAAGTCTATAAAGTGTGACTTGGACACAATTTTTCCTAAATTTAATACATGATCCATGATGCTAACATTATGACCGTGTTGTCTGTACAACAATTTGCCCATATGATATTGTGGTGAAATTACCCGAACCGTTTGTGGTTACAAAATAGAGGTAGAAACGAGCCAAGCCGAGCTGAGCTTTAACTTGTTCGAAGTCGGCTCGAGCTTTTTAAACTGAGCTCGACTTCGAGTTCGATTCAAACTTTTATATAAGATTGAGCTCAGTTCGATAAAGAATTTAGACTCGAGCTCAACTCGTGAATAACTCGATTAAATTAAACAACGTCGTTTTAGTTTAAAATATAATAAATAAAATATTATAAAAAAATATAATTAAAATTTTATTTTAAAATTATTAAAATATTATTAAAAAATATATATATTTATTTTATCAAAGCTGCTCGCGAGCTTTCGAGCCGAGCTTCTCTAGATTCGAGCTTAAACTCGAATCTGAAACGAGTCATAAATCGAGCTCGTTTTAGTCACGAATTTAGCTCAAGCCGAACTCGAATAACTCGGTTCCTTTCCACTCTTAGTTATAAAATGTACTACATCTTACTAAAAAAACTCTAAAAATATTAAAATTATCTAACACATTTTGTACTTCTTGTATTATGTGAAATTTCGATAAATTTATATATCTCAACATATCCTAACAAATTTTATAAATTTTGTAAGGGAATTTTGTTGTCACCGCGGGGAACGATCGTTTGATCGCGGCGGAAAGAACCTCCTCACCGTCGAAAGTATTGTGTATTTGTCACCGCATGGAGCTATCATGCTGCCGCAGTGCGCCTATCCGTCTCGAACCCCTGACCTTTAAGATATATATATACAAATTTATATATATTTATATATCTTAACAAATTTTTACAAACTTCAATAACAATCTACAAGTCTCAATAACTTTTCTATAAATTCCAAATACTTTTCAATGATTTTCAATAAATTTTGACATAAAATTGTTCTTGCGAGCCCAAAAAACCGTTCAAAATACTTAACTGTCAAAAAAAACTAATGCAAAAAGTTAAAAATTTTGACTATTAGTCTCTAGAAGAATATAACTATCAAAAAAACGTGACCTAATAGTTACGTTTTAAATACTAAAAAGTTATTCAAATTACATTTTTCATCATTTTTAACACTCTAAACACACCTTTGGTACTCGTGGATCGGGTCTTCTCTACAAAACCCAGACCAACCCAACCTTTAAATTTGAACCAATTGAAGAGGTTAAGTTGATTATATAATGTTATGAATAATTTTATTTATACCATTATAATGTTGGCCCTTGTGATGTAGGAGATCATGTGCCCTAGGGAGTATCTACTACCTTGACTTTTATTCACAGAATAGATGAAAGCAATTATTAATTAGTTTTGAATATTGTTTGGAAAGTATGAGAATTAATGTTTCTAATAAAATTGCATTGTTTTATAAAATATTTATTGAGCTAATATTTTATAATTATATTTTTTATTTGTGTAAAGTTTAATGAGCCTACAAAGTTAATCAAAGCAAAGTTGGAGTTCTATGTAAAATTAATCAAAGCCAACTCATAGTGATCTCATTTTGATATGGAAAATGATAAATGCATTCCATCATTATTTTTTTTACTCCACGTTACTTTTTATCATTAAAATTATTATGAAGTAGGGGAAATTAATAAAAGAGTGCCAATATCCCCACCTTTTTGATATCCCAAATATAAAAAAAGTGATAAAAATTCTTACCACATAAAATTTAATCTCATTATTGTAATTCCAAATAAAGTATTATCGAGAGTCTAATTTGTTAACAAATCAGGTTTGAAAAAAAGTCATTTTTATTGTTCACGTACCTTATCATTTCATTCGAGAATAAAATTTTGTCACATCTTCATTTTCACTAAATGATAATTCTTCGTCCTTATCTAAGAATTAAAATTATTTATTTAATTAAAATAACATTATTTAATATCTATTAAAAATTAAAATCACATACGTTCTAAATCAAAAATATCTATAAAGTATAGTGATATATAACCGGGTAAGAAGCATGATAAAGACTTGTTACATTCTCTTTTCCATTCATCCGACAATTACCTTCATATCCATTTCGAACGAAAAAGACTAAATGGGTACTTGGTAAAATTCAAACCCATCAAAAATATAAAAAAATTATAATTTTTTTAATTAAATTTCATTACGTCTTATTTTTACGTTATTTTTTTTCCCAAACACTTCCTAATACAGATCCTAATCAACTCCACGTTCTTCAAAAAAAAAAAAATAAATAAATAAAAAGAAACGAAGAGAAGGGGGGGGGGGGGGGTTAATGAAATGAAATGAAATGGGCTTGCTTTGAGGCAATACAGAGGGGTGCCTGATTCGAGGGCAGCGTTGGGTGAATTATCGGTATGAGGACAATATATGAATCGTACCAACATATCAGTGTAGGTGCGGCCTGTTTGGACAATTGTTAACCACATTTATAGCTCAGAACGTGACTTGCTTCGATGGATAAAGGAATTATTCCGATCTCGATGGATAGAGGAATTATTCTGATCTCGATGGCCAAGTGTACTAGTGTAAAACTTATGGTGTATATAAATTCTCACTCTCTGTTTTGAATAAGAATTTTTCCACGAAAACTAAATGTGCATTAGAGTGCTAAATTTAGCACAAAAAAAAATTTAATTTAATTTTGTTTTTCAAAAATTTTAATTTTTTTAACTTCTCCAATAGAAAAAATTTTCAATTTTCATTAAAAATTTTTCAACTTTTACTAATTTTTCCTAATTTTTTAATTTTTATTTTTGTTTACACTTTTCAAAAAACGCACTTAACACCCAATAACTTAAATTTTGTCTTTTTTTTTTATTTGTACTATTTTTTAAAATTTGACACTTCAAATAAGTATTAATTTATTCAATTTTTGGGATTAATTAAATAAAATTTTAGGACAAATATTTATTTATTTTATTAACATTTTTTATCTAATCAAGTCGTGAATAAATTTTTTAACTTCTTATATTTCACATTGATTTTTTTTCTCCCTTTCTATTTTCTTCCACAAATTTAAGTTTCAACGACATCTCAATTATTGTATTAAAAAGTAAATTATTTCATTACGAAAGAGTAAACACTCTTGGAGCACTTGGTGGTATATAATGAATGCAATGTACATTTAAATAACTAGCACTATATATATATTCAGTTATATTTTGAATTATTTGTAATTATTTCTTAATTAATAGAGCATATTTTTTCCTTCAAGGTTTTGTTTATGCCCATATTTTTCATTTTATTTTATTTTTTCTGTTGTCTTGAGTCCTAGTTTAAAAATTATAAATTAAGCGCAAACAAATAATAATAGTAGTAGTTAGATTCAAGTAGGTTTAAAAATGACCAAAAAAAAATTAAATAAATAAACTCAAAATCACATAAGCCAAACTAAATTACAAAGTAATTCATAAGTTTAATATATCGTAAAAAACATAACCATTGATATTGAAGAATTAGCTAAATAACTCATATAGCCAGCATTAATTAATTTAAAGTTAAAACTTACTTGAGTTTTGTACCTATTTTTTTGGGTTTAGTTTGGGAAGAAAATGTTAGTTTTTTTTAATTGACCATTAGTTAATTATTAAAAAAATCAATATTTTCTTTCAAAAGGGAAAAAAAAATGAAAAAAATATATATATTTTTTTAATGGGGAAAAAACCTAACATTTTATTTTAGGCTTTCATAAATTTGATAGTTTTGTCTTTTAAGATTTTTTAAAAAAAAAAAGCTTAAAATGTAGAAGACCAAATTTTTTCATTTCAAAAAATCAAAAAATTAAGATGTTATTTGGTATACCTGTTTTGAACTCATTTTTCATTTTACGTTTTATGAAAATAAGAAAAACAACTCAAAACGTATTTGATCAATTATGTTTTCAAAATCTGTTTTTAAAAAAAAACACAAAAATAAGTTTACACATGAAATATAAATGACAAAAAGTCATTTTGAACATTGTTAAATCCAAAAATACATCTCAAAACATGAAAAATAATAAATGCACAAGTAAAGATGTTTTCTGTTTTTTTTTTTTTATCTTGGAATTTTCAAAGCATAAAACATATAAAATGAAAAATAAAAATGTAAACTAAATACCACCTAAATAGGTAAAAAATTAAAAAATTAGGTAATTTTCAAATGGGGTCAGAAATTAAAAAACTAGTTAGTTTTTTAATCGGAGTTTTAATTATATGTTTATGAGGTGATTTTTATTTTATTTTATTTTATTTGCTGGGGAGATTTTTTTTTGGGGGGGGGGGG
>QLOD02000013.1:936467-972228 GCA_003260245.2 Sideroxylon spinosum | reverse complement strand
GATCAATCTAGATGTTTGTAAGTAATATCACTGCAAACCCTCACAAGAGTTCATTAGTCCTCTAAGGGTAAGGGGGGGAAGCCAGGTGTTGTCAAACAGCTCAGAGAAATGTACAAGCTAGATATTCAGAAATATTTGTTCCCCACTTGTGCATTAAAGCTGACTGAAAAGGTACCTAAGCGAATAATGCAACGTATGGTTTGAGCAAAAGTTCATAACCTGCTATGAATTTGAAATTGTACCTAATGCATTCCCGCATAAAATGTTTACCTGCTTTTGTGATAACATGTACTTTTTAAGGGGTTTCTTACAAATAAAAAAATAAAAAAAAAATTGATAGTCAACCCTGCCTTATATAAATTCGTCCAATAAAATTATATATCCTTACTAGATTTGTAATACCCCAAAAATATATTTTTATGTTATTATTATCATCATTTAGTTATATAATATTTTTATTCAATGATTTTATTTTATTACCACTACTACAAAAATGCATAAATATCACAGTTTTTAAGTGTGATATTTTACTTTCCATCTCGATCATAAAAACGTGATTGACCCGAGTGATATTGTAAGTCGTCTTTTTTCAATCATAATTTACGACCGTGATCGAAAACTTACAACAATCACATACTAAAAAGGTGAACTGTTATGATAAAAATTGAGATAAAAGGAAATATCGTATGATTTTTTATAGATTTTAATCACACTTTCTTTGAAACACTGTGATCAAATAGATAAATAATAACACTTAAAAAATGGATAAATTTTAAAAATAATAAAAATCCATGTGTAACCTGCTAAGTGCCTGCCTTATCGTTATTACAACCTTATGCATTTGATATTTTTGTTATTGTTGAGAATCGAACTCGTGCCATTCATTTAATGGTTAGTATGGTTAACCGTTAGTTTAAGCTATCACTTACATATATGTTTTATATATTAATATATATAAATAAAATTTTATCACTTTTGGAGTTGCTAAAGGTAATAAAATTGTATTATTTTAATTTAACTATTTTAAGCTTTTTACAATAGTTTATTATTACTTTTGTCAACTAATTAGTAGCTAAAAGTTACACCTTTTTCGATCAATTGGTCAGAAAAAATAATAAAAAACTTACTTTTATTTAGTTATTTCAACTTTTTGTAATAATTTGAAATCATTAATAATATATAGAATCATTCAAATACTTAATAAATAATTTATAAATTTCTATCACATTCAATTAAAAATGCTCTTAAATCTTTTTTTTTATTTTACTTTAATCTTTGTGTATAGCACATATTTAATCACGACTCACTATATATTTATAATATATTTTTCTTTATTCTGTATTACATTTTTAAAAGTAATTGGGTTGCATTTAGTTTTAATTTTAGAAAATTATTGTTCAAAAAAAAAAATTTTGAAAACTATTTTAAGAATTGATTTGTAATACAAAAAATATTTTTAATGATTATAATTGAATATTTGTTCTAAAGAGACAAAAAAAAATGAGTATTTTTATTTTTGATTTTTCAAATTTTTATTTTTCCCATTCTTTTATCTCGCTTTTTTAAGATATAATTTTCCTGATTATTTGATCTCGATTTTTTCTAGAAATGTTTCCAATGATTTTTTATCTCGATTTTTTCTAGAGATAGTTTCCATTGATCTTTTATCTCGTTTTAAATACAATCACGGTTTTAATAAAACTGAGATAAAAAGTATTAAAAGTAACTTTTTATCTCAGTTTTTTAATTAGACTGAGATAAAAATTTTAACTCTCAAATCTTTATCACATTTTTTCTAAGACCGCGATCTTTATAAATTTTTTAGTGTGATCTTTATCAATTATTGTAGTAGTGTACTAAGATGAATTTTTATTTTATTGTTATTATTATTTTGTTACCCTTATTTTTTGGGCTAATTATAAACTAATTGAACCATTGTATGTTTACGGAAGAAAATTATCCACAACCTTATGATAGAGTTTGAATCCAATAAACTTATATATATACACACGCATAATGACATAGAGCCCATGTATCACTATACTAATAGTAACACATTTACCAAATCAAATCAAACCAAACCAACATTTTTCTCACTAGATGGGTCGGTTATATGGATTTGACAACGCCAATCAAATCTGTTTAGAGTCATGTCATCCGTTAGATCTATAGAGATAAGATTTATTAGGTTTCCATCTCCTTCTCCTACTCCTGACAATCTCCTTTCATATATTTTTACCCAGTGCCTCCATTTGACATATTCTAACATGGCCGACCATCTTAAACAATTTTCTCTCATTTTATCTTCAATTTGTGCTATTCCTACTTTGTCTCTAATCTCCTCCTTTTTAATCATATCTCTCGGTGTGATCCCATACATCTATTTTAACTTCATCTCTGTAACTACCATCTTCTGAATATGATTATATTTTACTGCCCAACATTTTGATTCATACAATAACGCTGGTTTTACCGCTATCTTATAATACCTTCCCTTCACACTGAGAGGGACTTTTTGATCACAAAAGACTCCCGAAGCACTCCTCTATTTGGTCCACCTGATCTGAATCCTATGCCTTACATCAATATCAATCATTCCATCATGTTGCACTATAGATCCAAGGTACCTTAAGTTTTCTTTTTCTACAATTTTTTCTGTACCCAAACTTACTTCTATGTCCCCATTTATCATTCTTTTGCTAAACTTGCATTCCATATATTCCGTTTTATATCTATTTAGCCTAAACCCTTTTGTTTCTAACGTTTCTCGCCACAATTTTAATTTAACATTCACTAATTCTCTCGTCTCATTTACTAAGACAATGTCATCTGTAAAGAGCATACACTATGGCATCTCATCCTGAATATGCCTTGTAATCTCATCTATAATTAGAATAAACAAGTACAGACTTAACGCTGAGATATGCCATTTTTTGGTTACTCTAAATTTAACTAAACTTAATATTGAATATAATTTAATTTACATTACTATTGAGATTTATTTTTGATTTTTAATTAATAGTCAGTATGATTATACGTTTTGATTTTGTTTCCGTACTTTCAGATCCTCTCCCATGTGAAAAAAAATATTTTGTTGACATCATGATCCCGCGAAAAGTTTTTTCGTTGAACAAAGTATATTTTAACTTATTTACCATTGACTGAAATTATAATTTAATTTAAAAAACCTTTTAGAATTATTTGATTGATAAAAAATTGATTAAAAAATATAACAAAAATATAAAAATTTAATATAAAAAAATATAATAAAATTTTGTAAAAAATATAAAAAATTAATAAATCGTAGTTAATTTTGATTAATCAAACAATTCTACGTTATTGTAGGGTGATCTAAAGGTCAAAAATGTTTGTTAGCCGACGCTATAATAGTAATAATAAAGGGGCGGTAAATCCCAGCAGGAGTCCAAAGACCATAAAAAGTCAAACAATCTCTCGAGTCTGAGAAACCACCGTGCTGACTACTGTCCGTCCGGTCCTAGAAATTTGGCAAAAGCATTGATTATCATACCATCAACTTTTCAACAGAATCAAGTGCCCAAATTTGGGCTTCCCGAAATTATTAAATTTATTTTAATATTTTAATATTTATTTTAATCATTAAGAACAAATTTATTTTTTATCAATTTAACAAAAAATTAGAAAATTTAGTTACTAACAAAATAATTTTTTTTTATCCAAACTAAGCCTGAAATTTCTTTATATATTTACACTTTATATGAATAATGGAGATAAAAAGACGAAAATAATATAAATAAAAGTTAATGTTATAAAAGGTGCGTTGCAATTATTCGTTTAAAGGTGTTTGGTTGAAAAAAAAACAATAAAAAAGTATAATAAAAGTATAAAAGATTTGATAAAAAGGTAATATGTGGTGATATTTAATTAGAAAAAAGTACGAACTTTTTATAACTTTTGGTATTTGATTGATACCCAAACAGGGACTAAGCAAAAAATGATTGAAACTTGAAATGTAATAGTATTAGTTGTTATTGTTGCTCAAATTCTATACACTCGTATCAATTAATAGTTCATATCAAATTAAGATATGTTATGATATTTGTGATTTATCATTTGCTCATATAAATTAACAGCTCAATATAGATTGGAATTGCAATGACACTTCACCGAATGAATGTACATGACAATGAGCCATAAAATAAAAAATAGCTAACCAATTGTTTCAAGTCAGCTGGTTAGAACTCTTTAACTTTCGTAAGAAATGTTAAGAGTTCGACTTCAAGACTTAGCAAGTTTTGGGGGTTCATACACTAGACCTATGTCTTTAATTTAATCGATTTACGTGGTTTATATAGTATTACGCGAGTTTTCGGTTTATCCATCCATTACATGGTTCGTTGAATGTTATAATAAATCGGTGAGAATTTGGATCACGAAAAAAACAAATAAAATAAATAGAATTTAATTTTAATATATTGTAAAGATTGTTAAGGTGATAAAGTCTTTTATTGTGATGTATTGGGTGTGTTTGACGCGTTATAAATTTTTAAAAATTTCTAAAAGTTATTAATTTTTTTTTATTGTATAAATTACACAACCTACAAATTTTTAACAAATTATTTAATCTTTTTGTCAATTCAAATGTATTTGTAGTTTTGTTTTAAAATTAAATTAAAAGAAAAAAAAGTAAAAAAAAAAAACAATACAAAAAAATAAATGCCTAGAGAATTGGGAAGCTTAACCTGGAATCGTGGTCATTCTGATCTCGAAGTAAAGAGGCCCAAGTTTCGGAGACTCCATTTGAATCAGTGGAATTTTGGGAATTTCCATAATTGTGCTTCACATTCACCCTCAATCTGCGGAATCGCCAAGACTTCCACCCAGCACATGCAAATTTGTTTCTATCTCACTTTTCAAATTTCGGAGCTGTAATCTCGACCAATTTCAAAAAAATTCTAAAAGACTTTTAAAAGTTTCAATTTTTCTAAATTGTAAAAAAATTCAATTCACTAAAAAAATTTGTTAAAATATGTTGTAACAAGTTATTTTAGTGCGTTTCAATGAATTTTGTTAAATTTTTAAAAAGGTTATACTGACATTTGCATCAAAAAGTTCTATAAAATTCTAAAAATTTTCAAGATTATCCACTAAAATTTGTCAAGTATTCCTTTATAAAATTTTTAACAACTTTGTATCAAATCAAATATAAATATCCAATTATCATTTTAAAATAACTTTTTACATTCTTAATTCTAAAAAAAGATCACTTTTGATTTTTATTTTTTTTTAATACTCCAAGAGGACTCTTACTAATCTATGCACAAAAACCGCAACTTGGCATATTGGGATTAAAAAAAAAAAAAAAACCCCTTACCACAAGTGTTAATCCACCAAGTTAAAATCAACAAGATTAAAGAGGTATATTCACAATAAATAATGTAATGGGTTGACTCTAGGAGTACATACATACAAGTAAAACAATCATAATTGAGGCATTAGGAGGAACAACATTGTTAAAGCTAATGGGGATGAATTGGATGATAATAAGAGTACTCGCGTACATAAATTCATGCTAATCTAATTCAGAAGGACTAGAAGTTACAAACGCATACACACACACTAGCATTAGTAATTAAAATTTTCACTTGAATCTTACGGTTGGTTTGGGAAGAAAAAAATCTAACTTTTTTGTAACTGGTTACTAACTGGCTTTTTTGTGTTCGGGAAGGAAAAAAAGCTAACTTTTTAGTAACTAGTTTTTTAGCTTTTTGTTAATTTGACATTTTTGTATTTGAAGGTTCAAAAAAAGATTAAAATACAAGAGGATAAATTTGGTAATTTTAGAAAAGACAAAAAAATTAGCTAGCTTTTAGCTGGGGATGCCAAACCAACCTTTAGACTTTTAGTGACTGTTTGGCACTAAAAAAAAAAAAAGGTATAATTTTGCATAATTATGCCACATGTGTCATGTTAATTTTCGATTAGATATTTGGTAAAAATTTAAAAGAAGTTGATAAAATTTTAAAAAATTAATAAAAAATTAGAAAAATTTGAAGAAAATTAATAACAATTGAAGAAATATAATAAAAATAAAAAACACAAACCTTAAACTCTAAATCTTAAATTAAAAAATAAATTTAATAAAAACATTTTTTGTTTTTTTGATAAAAGTAAATGATCCAAACACCTTCTTAGTGTTGAGGAACGAGTCATGGTCGACTGAAAATAGCCTTGACCAAAACTTTTGGCACTGGTCATTCGTGCATTGCTAATTATAACTAAACTCATCAGGTCTAGCTAGGTGGCAAATCCTTGGTTGGTCAATTTATTAATAATGGGGATGCAGGGGTTGCGAATGCTTCATTCAATGATCAAGTTGTAAGGCCGACGCTTAAAGAGTTCAGAGTTTTAAAAAAGTGGAATAAAATATAATTTATTTTATTTTTTTATATTTAAAGTACAATCAATAATGAAAATTGTTTTAAACGAATTTTTTAACATATAAACTTTTATTGAAATTTATATAGATTTATCTTCAACTTTTTGGTTTAAAGAAATTCTTTTACGTAATTCAAAATGAAAATTTTTTTATAAAAATTTATGGAGATATATTTTGTAATTTTTAGTACGAACCTAAGTTTGAGCGCATATATATATACACACACATACCAACATATGTTAATTACTTCCATTTGGTCCCTATCACTAAATTGTTTATTGAAAGCACAATCAACATTGTGGAGACTTAGATTCGATTTGTAAACTAGTGCAGTTCGGTGAGATTTTGACAATTGACACGAACGTACAGATTCAACTAATTAATTCATTAATTTTTATAAATCATAATCAATTTTGACAATTGCATACAAGTACTCAATTTAAATGGTTAATTTTGTCATATATTTTATTAAAAAATGCATACGTATGCATAATGTTGTTATAAGGTAAGAGAATTCATAATTACAAGTTTCAAACGTGAGCGTAACAGTCACAAGTAATATAGCTTAGGTGCGTTTGGTCCGGAAAAAAACTCTAAAAATATCTAAAAATTATTTATTTTGATTCCGTTTAGTAATATTTTTTGTTTTTTATTTTATATTATCAAAATTTTGTAAACTGACAACAGAACGTATTTGTTAAATCTGTTTATCTAATTTTGTTTTAAAAAAATAAAAAATTAAAAGAAAAAAACGTAAACAAAAAAGATGTTTTAATTCTGTTTTTTTTCTGTTTCAAATCATTTTGTCAATTTTAACATTTTATTCATTTTTGTTGCATTATATTAAAATAAATTATTTTATTCAAATATTTTATTAAATTACACTTATTTTTAATAAATAATATAATTTAATTAAATAAATTATATAAATTAAGATGTAATATATTTTATTAATTTATTTTAATAAATAGTTAAATTAAATTGATTATCAATTAAATTTAAGTAATATGAAATATTTATTATTAAATTATTTTTAATAAATAAAAAATTATAATATATGAAATATTTATATATAAATTATTATGAAATATATTTTAGTAAATAATATAATGAAGTTATAATTAATATATTTTATATTTTATATTTTATTCAATTATTTTAAATAAATAATATAAAATATGAAATATATTTTTTTCAATTTTATTAAATTTTTAAAAACTAATAAAATTAAATATTTAGTGAAAATAAAAATTAATAATTATAAACAAAATTGTATTTCTAAATACAGTTTCAGTTTTCATTAAAAAAAAAAAACGATAACAAAAAACATAAACAGATAAACGACAATGTTATTAAACCCGGATCTTTTTTTATCTCATTATACGAATTACGAATTCATATTCTATCTCATTTTTATCACTCTAAATATTTTTATTTTGGAGATATAAATCATGATTTATAAATTTAAGAGGGGAAAGAGGAGTAATGATGAGGATTATAAAGGAAAGCACTTTAAATAGCAGAGGACACATTTGAATGCACAAGAAATTTGTGGCAGCCATTTGTGCATGCCATCCGACGCACATCCCGTACCTGTATCTCAGGAGGAAATGCAAGCAGACAACGTAGTCGGCAAGGGGCATTAAAAAGATTTGCGCGTCACCATATCTATCTCTGCTAATAACAAATGCAATATTTTATAATGAATAGATAAACATTATTCATATTCTTTGACTTTAAAAATTTATAATTACAGTCTTTTTAGTTTAGACAAAAGTGATATTGTGGTCGGTATTAAATTTTCAAATGAAAAGAGTAAAAATACTAACTAAAAAATAGACGAAATATAGATGTAAGTATGAGAAATATAAATTACATATGATATAAATGTAATTTTTAAAATTATTAAGAGTCAAAATTATAATTTTTGATTGATTATTTTTTAAGTTTTGAATTTAGTTTAAAATAGAAGAGATACAAATGTAAATTTTTAAAGTTTAAGAGAATATAAGTGATTTTTATCTTAATTATAAGGATAAAAAGATAATTAACTTGGTTAAAAATAAAAAAGAAAGATTAATTCAATTAGTAAGAGGCACTTTATTGATTCTGATTGTGACGATTCTTCTCACACTTGAAGAAAAAAAAAAAAAAGTTTCAGAAAAGTAAAGTAAAATTATGAGCCCATGCGCCATAAACTGTATAATTAAAATTTTTACGAGAATAATGTAATTTTACTTTTGGATATTAATACTTTTTAAAGAAGAAATTGATTTGGTTTATTAAAATTTATCAAAATTGACCAATTTTTATTAATTTTTTTCAATTTATTTTAATCAAATTTTACCACGTAATTTTACCTCAACTTTTTTTATTTTCTTTCTTTTGATATTTTTTTTATCATTCAAACACCACCTAAAATATATTTTTGTTGAAAATGTGCCACTGCATCACATGTTCGTTAAAATAATTTATAAAAAGGAAAAAAAAAATATATGACAAAGTAGTATCTTTCACCTTATCCCTCTAAGGAGAGGAGAGAGAGGACGAGTGCAATGTTCCCCCTTTTCCCATGTTCCTTCGCACCTATTGTTGCTATAAATATAGCTCTTTTCCTTCAGCTATCTCCCCATTCATTCATGCATCACTTTCATCTTTTTCATGGCTCTCTCTCTTTCTCTCTCTCCCTCTCTCGCGTTGATATATGTGTATCTATAGATGCCAACATATACGCAAGTATGGAAGAATCTGTAAAGCTCAGGAGGGATAGCACCAGTGGTGGTCCTTCGATTGGCCGAGCACTTACTGTAGCGCTATCCATCCTGAGTTTCATGGGTTCTTCATACTCTTTTTTCATCTCCTCAGCCCTTTGGTGTGGATGAAGAGTGAACAGTACTGAGTAATGCTCGCCTCCCCCCATATGGGTATGCAATGCAAATTCATTCAGATATATTCTTGGCCGTTAATTTTCATCACTTTTCTTTTACATATTGACAAGTCCATATTCAGCTATTCTTCGAATGGATTTTGGTAATTATGTAAATTCAGACTTTTGACGGTTCTCTTGATTCAGTTTCTCCTTCTTATATATGTATGTTCCTCTTGCATTGGACTTTGATGAGTTCTTTCAGCCCTTCAACTGGGTCATTTTACTTCCTGTATATATAATCCGATCAAACACACACACACAAATAAAATAAAATAAAATAAATAAATAAATAAAGAATTTTATTTATTTAATTATTTATTGCCATTAGACACTTCAATTATTGAGTCCTGACAGCACTGATAACAAAACAACCAACCAAGCCTGACATTTTACGTCTTCTAATAAAATAAGGTCATGTGTTTTATGTTTGGAAAGTAAGAATTTGTTCGGCATACGTACGAGAATGTGTATATACTTAGAAAGTGGTCAGCCTATGGCATCTTAAGCTCTAAATCCAATTAATCCTTGCCATTTCCGTGATTTTATGAATGTTGATTATTTTTCATTAGCTGATTATATGCTTGTGTGTGTGTGTGTGTGTGTATATATATATATTCTGGAACAAGCTTTCTGTCGATCATGAAAGGAGTTATAATTCTCTGCCACATCTATATAAAAATATCAATTTTGTGATATATGAAAGGTATATGACGATATTTTTTTTTTTTATTCTTGTCATTTTCGAAGCATATCATTTGAAAGAGTAGGTATGGATATGGATATGAAGTTGACTAATCTCCAAACTTCGTGTAAGTCACGCTGCCTCATGATCTGTATGTTCTTTTAAATTAGACTGTTCACAATCCAAATCAAGACTAACACACACATTCATATATATATATATACATATCACTTATATCAGTTATGTAACTTCTAATTATTTCACTTAATCTTTTTATGGGCAGGAATGGAGAAGAAAAAAACTTGTTTCGGCGGCCATGAATGGTTTATGATCTACAGCTAATGTATTATATGGTTTTATAATTAATCCACTGGCGTTTAAAAATTAGAAGATATTAGTCTAATTTTTTTTTTCTTAAATCTCCCTACTTAACTTTGCTTACCTTTACTATTTATGCCACCAACGTTTGTTCATGACGAGGGAATTAGCCACAAAAGATATGCATCATGGGAATTAAACCAGAAACCCAGTGTCCAAAACATTAATTAATGACTTCAGTTCAATAATTATTTGGTCCAACTCTTGTGGTATTGTTTGTCTATATAATCAAGGAGGTGTTTGGATAAAAAAAAGTTAACAGTAGTAAAAATATAAATATTTGATATAAAGGAGATATGTGATAAAATTTGATTGGAAGAACGCTTAAACTTTTTGTAACTTTTGGTAAATTTTGATTTTTTTTTATTGCCCAAACATGACCTAAGTCATAACATTTGAAGAATGAGGGTCAATTTATAATTTATGGAAAAAATTTAGACTTCCTAATAAAAGTAAAATAAATAATTTAAAAATTTTTTTTTACACATAATTATAGAGCTCTCAAGTAATATTTTTGGGATGGAGACAGGCTGTCGTAACTCTCTATAAGACGAATTACATATGGACATTATTATACTAATGAACTTTTCAGGTGGGGGCCGTCCAAGCTTCTGGACAGCCATTTTTCCACGCTTCTTCTATTTCTTCCACTACAAATATTATTGTCAACATATGTGCTTCCACTAGTATCGTTTATTGATCACAAATATACATATCCATATATAATGTCGTGACCTTTTCTATTGTCGGATTATAATTACTATGAAATATTTCATTAATATAATCTAATGATAGATAGTAACACAGCAAAACTATGAGATGGACTTCCGTCGGCTTAACATCTAGATTTTAAGGTTGAGACTCCTCCTCTTATATATTATTGGACTTATTTAATAAATTTTCTATGACATAAATATATAGGGGTATTTAATTTATATAACTCTTTAAAAATTTCGTAATAAAATTAAAATAGATTTGTGATTAAAATTATATAATCTTATTAATTTGGATAAATTCGGAATTAGTTTCTGCAGGGTATACATTTCGTATATTCGATACCTGTTTAAACTACTAAATTATTTAATATCCGTCAAATACTTAAATAAATAATAGATTAAATTACATATATTTATAAAGTATAAATTCTATCCCTAACATAAAAGAAAAAAATCTAAAATCATTGACATAATTTTTTTTTTTTTGTGTTTTGGGTCAAAGGGACTTTTTATATGTGCTCTATTGCTTTTTCTTCTCAGCAAAGAATTTTGTCCCATTCCTTTTTGATGAATCCCTCTTGAGCCAAATTCAACCTGCAGCCGCCGTCTCCCTCTGAAGCAATAAGTCACAATACTAAACATGAAACCACCAATGGAGGATTTTTAGCGGTGACCTCATTGATTCAGGCGATAACCATCCATATCCAATTCCTGCGAGAGGCCATCTCCTCCCTCACTCTCATGCAGTAGTTAGTCAATCGTCCGAACGATGCTCGAGCACAGATCATCATGGAAAAATTTTATCTAAAATGTAATTGTGTTTAATTTTTATTTTATTTTTTTGTTATCATTAAATTTGTATTCTAATTAGGGAAAAATAAAAATAGGGACATTCATCATCCTTTTTTCTACAAACCCAAAAATCAAAATTAAATAATTTAAAATCCCTTCCCATACTTTTCTCTTTTTTTCAATTCGAGCATAGCTATTTCCTCTTTTTTTTTTTTTTTTTTTTTTTTTTCCGAAATTTCTGATTGGTAATGTTGCTTGTTTTCATCTGTTAGCTTAATATAATTAACTACTAGTACAATTTTCGATAAATTTATGAAATTAATTAATTTGGTTTTTTTTTTTCTAAAATTTCTATTTGAGAAGGCTATTAACTAAAAATTAATTTTTAGCTTTTCAATAAAAAAAAAATTAATCATCCGTTTCGCAGGCAAATTAATAAGAAGGTAATTTTTAGAGATTTTTTTTGTGAAATTATCATACTGCCAGCTCCTCCAGGTGCACAAAAAAGGGACTCAATGCATACCAGAAATGGTGGAGGGTAAAATAGTAAATTTATTTAATTGTGTACATTTAATTAAAAAATTCATAATAATACAGTAATCAAAGTAAACAAATTCAATCTGTTGCTAGATGATATTTTGACCAATGTGTAGTTACAAAACTCATAAAATAACTCCTAAAAAATGAAAGTACACATCTCTAATGATGATGATGATGATGATGAAATTCATATAATAACTTCTGAATAATAACGAAAGTCAATGATAACGGACATTAAAAAAACCCATAATTAAATAAATCTTTATAAACCTTTGTAAAATTCAAAATTTTTTACTCTTTGCGTGAAATACAAGTTTTTATATCTTTTATAAATTTATATTAACTTTTTTCACTCCAAATGCTCTCTAATTAATTATTTTATTAGAAAAAGTAATTATGTAAAGATAATAATTTTAGTACTAAACTATTTATTCTTCTAATTTTTTGTATTATTTTTTAGTTAAAAATACAATTTAAAATATAAATGGGATTAAGTAGGTGATCTGGGGATTCAAAAGTCAGGCCTAAAATTTGACTAACAAAATATTATTAAGTCGAGCCTGGCCGGGCAGCCAGCGTTAGTCAGAGCACAAAGCCATCATGTGCTAAATAGGCCCTCTTTAGTTGCGTAAGAAGACTTGTAATCCAATCAAATTCCGATCCAACTAAAAAGCCTAGTTTTCTCTAAATCCATTTGGGCCCAAAACAAAGCCAGTCCATGTCCTTGAGGGCCCAATAGAGGAGCCGTGGCTGATATGGATAGTACGTTGCCGGTACAAGCGTACTACTGCATAGTAGTAACGAAGCTTTCACAAATGGAGATATTTTAATGGAGATGAATTCTAACCGTTGAATCAGTTGCTATAAGTAAACACATAGATACAGCAAACGAATGTATCGTTCCCGGGAATTTCTCTCACCAGAAAAACCTTATTCAACTCTCTCTCTATAGAGTAGAACTGAGAATGGCGAGTGGCCTCTCACAGTCTCTGCATCATCAATTCCGGTGTTTTTTCTACTCAACCAATCCTTCTCGTAAATGTTCAGTGCTTACACAAAACCCTAGCTGTTCAGCTCGTCTTCGGACAATCCCCGAATCAATGAAATCGTCACCTCGGAAGAGCCCGAGCACCCCGCTCGAACCCTCGTCCCAGGAACCCATGGCCCCAGTCTCGAATAACCGGGTCAAGAGTCCCGACCCAAGCTCCAGTTCGGGTTCATCGCCATTGAATTTACCTTCTCTTCTAAGGTACAGTTTAATTACGGCATTGGACATTAGATTAAGATTAAGGTTTATTTGAGTAATACTTTTTGTTTTATATATATAGAGAACGGATTAAGATTGATGGACTTGGATTGGAGGTTTTGTCTATCGCTTTGCCAGCTGCGTTGTCTCTTGCTGCTGACCCAGTAGTTTCACTGGTTGATACCGCGTTTGTTGGCCATTTGGGTACATTTGATATGTTTTATGGATGCTCTGATTAAATTCAGTTTCCAATTTATGAAAGCTCTAATTTATAGGCTTATTGTATCATCATTATATGATTTCCTTTACCAAACTTAATTTTCCAATCAGCGGTCTGTATTGATTGTTGCGGTTATGATAATATGCATCATAAATTGCTGATTATAGTTTTGAGACATTTGAGTTTTATGGTTGGACAATGCTCGGAAGTATAGTGGTATGCACTCAGTTTAAGGTGATCGGTGTGAGTGATACTTGTTACAAATAGGATGATGACAAAGATAATAATGATGATGACTAGTCTCAAGTTTGGTATTCGAGTGTCTTGCTTTTGTGAGGCAATGTAGGAGCTGGTTTATGGAGCTTAGTATTTTATTACTTTTTGTTATGTAGGACCAGTTGAATTGGCAGCCGTAGGTGTATCAGCTACAGTTTTTAATCTGGTGTCAAAATTGTTTAATGTTCCTTTGCTCAACATCACAACATCATTTGTTGCTGAAGAGCAGGCACTGTTTGCCAAGAGTAATGATGAATCTAATCAAATTGACCAAGGTACTTATTGTAGCATTAGCCATTGAGGATTGAATTTTTCTGTTGATTATTGTCTTCTTCATCTATCTAATTAAGTTTTTGGTTCCATTGGCTACTTGTTGAGATTGTGTGGCTGACCACCCAAGCAAGATACTTCTTCCTTCTGTATCAACTTCTTTAGCACTAGCTGCTGGGCTTGGCATTGCAGAAGCTGTAGCACTTTCCATTGGCTCCGGTTTCTTAATGAATACCATGGGTATACCTGTTGTACGTGTACATAGCTAGTCATGAATTCAATGCTTAAGTGACTGCTCTAACTCACAATCATCTTTCTACAATCACAAGTCTTTATTTATTTATTTATTTATTTTATTTTTTTTCTGTTGTTAAATGTTAACTTATGATAAAACATGTTAACGGACATTTTTGTTTCCTTCCTTCTCCTATGTGCAATTGCCCATACGATATCCTTCTAACATTGTTGCTTAATCTAGAGCCATATACACTCTTAATGCATACATAATCGCATCTTCTGTGGTCTCCTCTCATGATCTTACTGCGTTCCCTCGTCCCTTTAAATGCAATGAAAGACATGACTTTTTTGGAATGCTGCCCTTTGCTCACTTCCCACTTTTCTAAGGTGCCTACTATGTGTGGGTGTGTGTGTCCGGAGGGAGTGGTTTGGTGGTTCTAAAAAATACTGTATCACATTGTTAAGACTTCTAAATTGTAAATAAATTCTGTAACATTTGTATGCTTGTTGTTAAAGTAACAATAAGGTTTCTCTCTTTTAATTTGAGCTCCTGACACTTTGTCCTTTTCGGGGTTTCCACATCTTTCTTAGTTCTCATTTCAGTTTGCACATTCGACTTGATATATTTGATTTCTTTCTATCTTGATTAAACGCCCTTACACGACTTCCTTTCTTTGTTGTTTTTCTTATTTTATTCACTTTGTTTTTAGGGTTGGGTGGGGGTATTCTTCAGTTGGAATTGTCTTTTTCTCTTCAGTATTTACAGAGAATCCTTCTTAGCAGGTTATTACCTGATGAAAGTTTCCCTAGTTTCAATAGCCTTCTTGGTTAGCACTATTTTGACACCACTTTGGGTGAGCTGCAGTTTCTGTAGAGGGGAAAATCGAGTGCTCATTATTTGTCATAATTTAATAAGCTTCTTATTATCCAAGGGAATAATAGGAGATGCGTACATTGATGGTTGCATTACAATTGAATTATTTTTAATTCTACTTTAATAGGTATTGTGCGTGTCCCTCAGGACATATTAGAACCCCAGCAGAACATTTGCTTAGTTATTCACACATGAGATTTATGGTTGAAGTTATCTATGCCGATTAAGTTATTTTAATCCCATCTAGGAATGTAGAATGATAATCCATGTTTAACAGAAGTTAATGTGAACAAGGTTTGAGAACAGATATGCATAAATGGACTCACTGGATACCATCACTGTATTACCACCTTTGACAATTTGAAGGTTTGAACAAGGTATAACAATAGATATGCATCAATGAACGCACTGGATAGAGTCACTCTATTACTGCCTTTAACTATTTGGTTCAATAGTGATTCAAGACCTTATATGTTTGTGCTTAGTGAGGCTTATTGTGTTGCAGGATTCACCAATGCATATACCAGCTGAACAATTCCTTACCCTGAGGGCCTTTGGTGCTCCACCAATTGTAATTGCACTTGCAGCACAAGGCACTTTTCGGGGATTCAAAGACACAAAGACACCTCTGTATGCCGTTGGCAAGTACTAAAGCATGCTAATAATCTATTTGGCAATTTGCTACCATATATTATATCAATTAAGTTCTATATATCCCTATCAATTGCCATGTGGTTCATTAATTGTATATAACCTCAACACTAGCAATCAACCTTGAACAAATGAATTTGTTGAGTTGCTTGTGCATAAAGCATGGAGCTTTATCTGAACTCATTAATTTTTCTGGCCATATGCATTAGAATGCAATTCCGGAAGCATCATGATCGATTTACAATCTTCTGTGTATCAACTAGTTTGGGACTGAGGTTTTGTTGAGTTGAGTTTATGTAACGTCTATAAATGCACCAACGTCCTTGTACACTTCTTGGGTTGGATGCATAAAGTATGGGCCAATGTTTTAGAAGCTTAATTGGTCTCAGCCAACAACCTAAAAGCCTAAAACTAAGTCTTCTATGGAATTTCAGGTGTGGGCAACTTATTGAATGCCATATTAGATCCAATTTTGATCTTTCTGCTGGGTTTTGGCATTGGTGGTGCTGCTATCTCTACTGTGATTTCTGAGTACGTCAATGATGTGGTAAAACAAATAGATATACTCAGTATTCTTAGAAATCTGGGGCTTGAGTGGTTTTTCTTCTCCTCATGAGTTTTCTTTTTCACGCCAGATATCTGATTGCTTTTATCCTACTATGGGAGTTAAATGGCAAAGTGATACTTGTTTCTCCAAACATTGATGGGAGAAGAGTTGCTCGCTATCTGAAATCTGGTATGTCTCTTATAAGTTAGTATATTTGGCATGTTTGTTCGTGTGTGTGTGTGTTTTTCCTCTCTTTGTGTGTGTGAATTTGCCCCCCCCTCCCGGCGTCCACCAAGTCCCGAAAAAAAAGGTGGAATTTGTTGCCATCACTGATTGTAGCAGGCAGAAAATTACATTAATAGTCAATTGACTGATGATTTAGAAGAAAAGATTAAAACAGGTTAAGCATGATGACAAGTTTAAGGAAATTGGCAAAAGACTGATAGGCAGTGATCAATTTCTAGGTTTCGTGGTAAACCTAATCGGTTTGGATAACATGCACCCTAGTTAAAATTCTAAGATATAGGTTAGCATTATTAGATGTTAGCGTTATTCTTATTTATAGGGAATTTGTAGCTCAACTTACAACCTTGTAACAGGGAATGGAATCATCAACCTCCGGTGCACTTTCATACTGAAACATAGAACTGCACAAAAATTAACTCCAGAGAAATTATTATAATGTTTATGTGAATTTTAATTCAGTTTCAACAGAGTTCTGTTGATGCTGCTGTAAAGCATTGCCAATAATCTGGCTCACAGTTGGGTTGTCAGCAGACATTATCTAGTTTTCTCAACAATTTCCGATCAAAGAAGATGGCCTGCCAGTTGGATGGAGATTAGGGGCCATGAACACTGCTTCAGCATGCAAAACAAAGAGTTAAAAGAGAAGTATGTTCAACAGGGTCATTGACATAATCCAACCATGGATCCACACAATGGTGTGATTACTGCATATGTCTTTGCATTACCATGTCATTTGATTTCAATCAGTTTTAAAAAAAAAAAAAGGGGGGGTGAAATCATGATTGATTTCACATCAAATGCTGTTCTCAGCTTACAACCTAATGTGTCTTCCATACAAGTGGACCCTGTGATTACCATGGGTCTGTAGTTGTTGGTGTAACGAGGGCTGCCTGATGGCCTTAAGTCCTAATGTGATCATGTGAGTTTGAGAAACTGACCACGTACTACTTGGACTGGAAAGCTGAATAATAATCATTTTTTAATGCCACCTGATCTGTACTAATAGATTGTTTACAATGCTATAACTTATTAAGGTGCATTCTTTAGGTACAAGATCTGTTCATCTTGTTTGCAGGTGGGCTTCTAATTTGTAGAACCTTAGCTGTTCTTGTGACAACAACATTAGCTACATCAATGGCAGCAAGAGAGGGCCCCATACCCATGGCTGGTTATCAGATTTGTTCTCAAGTTTGGTTGGCAATATCTCTACTTACTGACGCTCTGGCACTGGCTGGCCAGGTCCGTAATTTGCACTTTTGACTAAGATTCATGTTATTTGATTTGCAATGACTCAAAATGGAATGATAAAAAGAACTTGTTGCATAGCAGCTTTTATAGATCTGGGAAGAATTTTTTTATTTGGAAGGAAGTAAACTGATGGAGAAATTAAATCCTAAATATTGGCTGTACAATGAAGATGAACCAGCAATCAAAAGGGCTTGGTCTAACAGTTTGAGGGGTTTTTCTTGTTTATTACTTGACTGCGTGAAAACTAGACTGGAACCATTGAAGGAATTCAATTTCAAGTTTTATGCTTATATTTTATCATCTAGAGGAAGATGACAGCTTTTGTGATTACAATAATTATCAAGTCCTTGGGATAAGACTCACATAAGATAAAGCTCTCGCACCTTTGCATTGTCTTCTTCACTATTGAGAGTGCACTTAAAATCTGTAATTGATGTGGTCGATCTGTTATCATTTGTGGAGGATGTGATGCATTATTCTTGCCATGCATTTCAGAAGTCTTCTAATTTTGAATGCAATGTTATGATCATAGCTTAGCATCAGTACTTGTCTTGTAATGAAGATTTTGTTTAACTTAGTTTGAATACCTGGAGTAATTTTTGTGCTTGAAGTAGCAGCCACTTTTCTTAATGATTCTGGGTACAGGTAAATTCACAGATATAGTAGCTGAGAGAATGGCCATATTCTTAGCAAACTTCATAAAAGAATAACATTTCCAGTTTGGCTGCAAAATTATTAGATGTTACATGTTAGAGGAAAACTAACTGGGCTGATAGATTTACGTACTCTTAGGGCCATTAAGTTTTAAACCAATCTCGTAAGATCAGGCAGCATTGTGCTGCTTCTACCTCTGTTATTTTGGCTCATTACCACTTACATATGTTCAAGTATATGCTCATTACCACTTCTCCTTCCACTTTATTGATGTTTTTCTTGCAGGCTCTTCTTGCTGGTGATTACTCCAGGGGGGAATACAGCCATGCACGGCAAGTAGTGTACAAAGTTCTACAGGTTAGATCTTTATCCGCATCCTTTATCTTATTTGTCACATTTAACTTGGCTTCACTGTTTTTTATGAGGAAGCGCTCTTAACTTACAAGTGCCTATCTTTGCTTCTATTTGTGCCTATCAGATTGGTTTAATAGCAGGAGTTGCCTTGGCTGTTGTCTTGTTTCTTGGGTTTGAATCACTCTCTAGCTTATTTAGCACCGATTCAGAAGTTCTGGAAATTGCAAGGTCCGGTATCTTGGTAAGGAACTTCTAATTTTAGCAGTCTTACATTGCCGATTATTTGTCTTCTACATAGAATCTCAGAGGGATCTTCCAGTGAAAACCCATGTGTTCTCCTTGCTTGCTTTGTTATGCAAGGGGATAGGGGCAGGTAGCATGTTTAGGTCTGTACGATCTATCTGATATCTGGTCTGGTTAGCCCATTTATAGGCCAGTCTTGGGATTTAATATGTAATCTTCCATTTTTTAACTGAAATATGCTTGTTAATGTGTTATAAACATATTATTTTACATATTATGCTCTAACTGATACGTAACTGGTATTTTTTACAAAAGGTTTAGTTGCACTTTACCGTTTATATTAAGAACAATTATTTTATATCAACGGATCATGACTGGGCCAGCTTGCAACCCCTGAATCTGGAATAGCACAGGCTTAGACTTCATGCATGTAGAACACCCCAGGTTCTGTCCCAGTGTAGAAAATTGCTATCCCCATGTTGGATAAGTCCTTCTGATGGTACCTTATGCCTGTTATAATGCTTATGCAATATGTATGTTTCTGATATAGAATGTTGCTTCGCTGATTGATGAAATTTTTCTACTTCTCCAGTTGACTTGCTTCACAAAGAATACCTGCAACAATATCACCATAAAAAATGAAATGCCGTCGAGAAGCAATTTCATAGTTGAGGGATAACATATGAATAGCAAGGAGCTTTATGAGATGATCATAAGCACTTCGTGTGATCACTTATTAATTAAGCACAAAGCTTTATGAGATGACCATAAGCGTTTCAGGTGATTGCTTCGACTGCTGTACAAAATAAAAAATAAAAAATAAAAATTCTAGTGGTGAACATTATTTTCTCTAGGTTTAGTCTCCTCCTTTTCAATTTATATTGTATTTTTGCAAACTCTTTTCTGTATCAAGAATAGAACTCACAGCAGACCAGATGGTTGTAGTTTGTATTTCTTATTTATCTCCAAACTGGAATGCATTAATTTCTATCGCAGCAGACCAGATGGTTACAGTTTGGATTTTCTTATTTATCTCCAAACCGGAATGCATTAATTTCGACTATCTTTTATGGGATTTGCACCATATCCTTAAACCATATGGGGCAAGTTAGACATGCAACTAATAATGTTGAGATTGTCATTGTATGCAGTTTGTTGCTGGATCTCAGCCAATCAATGCTCTTGCTTTTGTTCTTGATGGGCTCTACTATGGGGTTTCAGACTTTGAATATGCAGCCTACTCAATGGTACTTCTTTCTGCCTTCGTATAAGGTATTCGATTATTTTGCTTTTATCTTTTTCTTCCCGAACTCATTATCTAGGGTAAACAGGTGCTGGTTGGAATGATCTCTTCAACATTCTTACTTGTGGTTGGCCCTGTTTCTGGAGTTGCTGGAGTCTGGACAGGGTTGTTTCTGTTTATGATTTTGCGTGTAGCAGCAGGAATATGGAGGTAACATGTTTTAAATTTTCGTCTGTCTTTTTTTTTTTTTTTTTTTTAAATGTGAAGAAAGACTATACCTGACATCTAATGAGAGCTAACACTAATTATTGTTCCCATTATGAGAAGGATTGTACCATAGCAATCTTAGCATACAATGATGCAAGATAGCTGTTGAAATGGTGAATAATAAAAGATGGGGCTGGAGTCTGAACCCTTTCTGATGACCACCCACTTTGAGGAGGGTTGTCTGATGATTTTTTCCTTAGATTTTCATGTATGAACATCTAAGTTGGTTCACTTAAACAAAACAAAACCAAACCAAACTAAGCTTTTTCCCACTAGGTGGAGTCGGCTATATAGATTTGACGACGCCAATCTATGTCCTTCATTAAATCCATAGAGACAAGGTCATCTAAGTTGGTTCACTTTTGAGCTGAAAATTTAGCCCCTAATTCCAGATGCTTACAACATAATGCACACCCATTGCAATTAAATGATATAAGTTTTGTCTTTGAATCTTTCTCTGATGAATGCTTCTGCATCACACAGGCTTGGAACAAAAAGTGGACCCTGGAAATTGGTCTGGTCTGAGATGGAGGAGGAAAATTCCTGAGCTCAAATAAGTTCCCAGTTGCATATTTCCCCCCTCTGCATAGTCGTGAACTGAATTCCACCAGTTTTGTAGGGATGACACATGAAGCAGTCAATATATATTTTTTCAGATCACCACTGACACACATCACTACCACAGCTCGATGTTGGTTTTGGTATGAAATTCTCTTAGGAAATACTTCCCTCGAACTTTTACGAGTGAGAATGGCTTCCACAGAGCTGCAAAGCAGTTACTACACTAAATGGCCACCCGAAAAACAAGAGCATGAAATTTTTAATGAAGACAATAGAAGATGGTCATTGTTCCAGAGGCAAGATCTCTCCCCTTTCAGACTTTATTCAGTAGAACTGCCAGAATTCTACATAGATAGAGGTGGAGGATAGTTGCTTAACGTTTTTGGACCCCTTTTAGCTTCCTTGATATTATCACAACTGTTTGTAACTTTCTCATGTTGGAAGGTTTTGCAACTTATTTAACTTGAAGTCAATATTATTTAATCTTACTCTCTTTTTTGGGTATTATATTGGCATGATTGTGGGGTCCTAGATAGTTTTTGTCCCTATTAGAAGGCTCTGCAGCTAAACTATGGACTGTTTTGCTTTTGCGGTGCAACCGAAGTAACAAATGGAAATAACTTACAGCTTAAGATCTCTGAACTTTATGGCCTCAATTTCATGTGTTTCTCAACAATACATTAGCGAAAATCTACTATTAGTTTATTCCCCCACCCCCCCCCCCCAAAAAAAAAAAATAAAAATAAATAAACAAATAAAAATAAATAATTACGCGGCAAACATTAATTTCAACTTTTCAACAAAGTTAATTCTTCAACATAAATAATAAGAAATTGCTGAATACACCCAATTTTTAGTTTTCCACGCTCCAAAAGCACTATTTATGGTGAGAGGGAATAATAGTGTGAGAAGTTATTTTCAAAATAATATGCTTATATGAGCAAAATAAAAAAATAGGAGTAAAAAAAGAAAAGAACTCACACCAAATTATTTCTAAATGCATATAGTATGAAGCCGGAAATCACCCAAAGCATATTTGTTGGAAAGAAAATATAGTCATTTCATAACCGAAGTAAGATGAAGAAGTGGAGGAAGAAATTGCACCTTCAAACACTAGCGTGTTGGGGAAAGTAGTTCCGGAACGCTTTTGACAACAAACGTTTCTTCTGTTAACTATGTATTGTCATTATACTTGTAATCTTGTGTTTGGATGTTCTGAACTGTAAGCCGGATTATATGGCCTGTTATAGCTTTTGGAGATCAGAAGAGGTATCCCCATCTTGTCTCTTGAATTTGTTCTCCAAAAGGTTATCTGCGCCAATTGGCCCTGGAGGCTGGATTTCAAATTCATCTTCCATTAGAAATGTCTCCAAGTAATGAAGTTGATCTTTGTACGGCAGCGGCTCATAAGATGACCCAAATTTATCAGAACCATAATTTCCATCCTGTCTGAAAACAGAGTCAGCAGTGATAATATCCCCAAAGGGCTTGATATCCAATGTGCTCTGCAAGTGGTAGGAATCATCATATAGTCTCTGTCTTCCAAAAAGCGACTCCCTTTCATCGCAGAACCAAGATTCACCAAAGCGAAAATTCACATCTTCTCTCAGTTCATATCCATCCATGCCAACTGTCACCGAAGGCTCAATATCAGCTATTTCTGTAACTTGTTCCTCGCGAACACAACTTGGACAGCCAGCTTCTGCTGCAATTTTTTCTCGTTTTACTTCATTCCCCCTGGGTTTCACTTCTTCAATGTCAATAACAGGCATAGACTCATCGTCTCTGCATTCTCCCTTGGTCTCCTTTAGCTTAATCATTGATTTCTCAGCAAAACAAACTTCAGAACATGTAGTAGTTTCTAAAAAGGACTCAGGCTCCAGAGCCTCTGTTTCCTCATTCATATTGGACTCTGTTTTCGATACTTCAGTTGCAGGAATCAAACACAATTCATCGGACAAGTCCATAGCCTTCTCAGAGCAGTCGGGAAAGTTAAGAACAGCACCGGAGCCATACAAAGCACTTGCAGCCTCATCATAAGCAAGAGCAGCCTCAAAAGGGGTAGAAAAAGTCCCCAGCCAGAGCCAGTTGCTCCTCCTCGGTTGGCGGTTGCCATGAACATGAACTGGTTCTCGAATCTCAGCAACCCACTTCCCCCAAGTCCTCTGCCTAACTCCTCTGTACACACAGTTCAAATTCTGTGGCCCTCCTTTGCCTTGCATACACCCCTTCTTCGACCCCTTGGCTTGACCTTTTCTTCTCCTCTCCACTTCATTGCTGGTGGCTTCAAATTGGCTGCGACAAGTCCTCCACTTGAGCAGGGTCTCCTCTAAAGATTCACAGCCTTTTCTCTTCTTCCGCAATCTCCTGTTCTCGGAACCAGCCATGGGTTTAAAAGACTCTGATCAAAGCAATACCAGGCCTCTGTTTTGATCTTTTCTCAAGAGGGTCTTTTTCAAAGCTTATTAGCATTGGAGTGCTAAGCTATGTCGTTTTTGAACACTCTTAGGGGCGAAGTAAAATACAGCTAAGGAAGGGATCTTCACGGCATATTATTTGCAATTGCCTTTCACATTTTCCCATTTGGATATGTATGATGAATCTGCGATGATGTGGCGCACACTTTTTGTCTTCTTTTTCTTTTTGGATAGGTGATGTGGCAAAGTCATTATATTGCTTTTGAATTCTTCTCGGGGCCAGTATTTTGACGGGTGTGAAGCAAAGGCTTGGCCAATGTTACTTAAAAGTGTTCTGTTTATTTACCCTAGGTTTAGGACGGTAAATGGAACGAAATTACTCGAAGCTCAATCCAATCGAATTTAATTTGATATTTGCTCTATCTTAATTCAAAACATCAATAACTCCAACTTGAACCACAGGTTTAAATTCATTATACAATCTACCAAAATTCAAAAAACCGAATCTGAATCAACTGTCTGAACTTAGTAATAAACTTAATTCAAACACTATAACTAGACACGATTTAATTTCATTTACACCTCATGCTTTTTTGCTCCAGCCCACACACATACCTCAGTAGAACCTCTTAATTAATTCAGTTAACACAAGGAAAACAGGTTTATTTTGTATTGTTATCCAATAAGGCTGGGATTTCAAGCGGTCAACATGGACAGTTACTCTTAGCAAGCTACTGTGATGTCGGACACATGGATAGCTACTCTTAGCAAACTATTGTGATGTTGGACAATTCTGTAAGTCAGGAGGAAAAACGAAAATGGACAAAGAGAAGAAAGCCCAAACAACCCCATTTCTCCATTCATTATATCTTCACAATTCAAAATACAAACTTCAATTCGGGAATGGGGCCATATATAAACTCATAGGCCTGGCCGAACAAAATTAGGACAAGGCCAATAAATAGAACAAAAATGAATATAACATACAGGTGGTGTGCATCTAAATATCGCCAGAGTAAACCCACCGTCACCTTTAAAGTCACCCCAAAAAAAAAAAAAAAAAAAAAACCCAACCCCCAGAAGCACCAATAGCAGTTCTGTAATTTTGAATTTTCACACTTCAAGCAGCACGATTGTGATTGGGCACTTTCCTGTTTAGATAAATCAAAAGCAAAAATGAGATAATAGATGTGAGAGGTACAAATATTTGCACTAGATAATGAAATTTGTAGCTATAGGAACTAGATAATGAAGAGCAATGTTATGTCCTGAAGAAATTGAGTAAAGTATGGTGCAATACTAATGGAGGAAGTAGAGATCATCGACCAGTCATCTCATGCATGCAAAATAAATATATAAATAAATAAAATGAAGAACAACGCACAGCAATCCACACATTGAAGATGCTACTATTATCACCATCGGTCAGGTTGTCGGAGCTCGGTGTAAGAAGAGAGATAATGGGCAATAAAAGATAAAACACCATAGCTTAACAAGTATGAACAATACATGGAAGCTATGTTGGATTTGGGGATGGATGATGAGGTATAAGTAATACCTTAAGATAATATGTGGGATCATATATAATATTGGATTAATTTTTTTATATGAGATTATTTTTTTAGTGTTTAGTTGGAGGAATATAGAACGGGGTAAAAGATGTGATTTGACATGTAATGTGATAAGAAATAATTTTGAACATTTAGATTTTGACGGAAAACAAATCCGGAGATGGGGTATAAGTAATATCACACCCCCCATGGTATTACTTATCCTCCAAAATGTGGGATATACTATCCAAAGTGTACTATTTGTCCCTTGTTATGTTACAAACCCAAACAAAGGACGTTGAGCCTGATTGAACTAATATTCCAATCCCCCTTCTTTAATCCCACAATCAAACACGGCCGGAGATGCCTGTTTCTCACACAAGGTACTGTGATTCCAATACAATGAAAAGCTGGAATACTGAGGAGGCCTACTTCTTATAGCTTTTGGATCTACTGTGGCTGCCCTAGTTTTTATTCTTTAACTTCGTCACACTCCATTGATGCCTTTTCAATACAATCTTTATTTAACACTTATAAATAGCAGGCAAGGAAAGTCAAGGGAGTGCTCCCCTATCTTTCGATAAGGTAAGCTGAGAGACCCAAGATTTTAGGTTGTCAAAAATACACACAAGTGATTCAGCAAAAACAAGTGAACACTAAGAAAAAAGAAAAGTAGGGCAAAATCAGAGTCTATCTAAAAACTTACAAGGAAAAATTAAGCATCTTCCATGCCATTTTATTTCTATGATTCTATCGAGCCAGGTCAGAGATGAAACAATCATTAGGCTTAATGAATTAAGAAAATTATGCCAATAATGAAGTAATCTCAATGCTATTAAAAAATAATAATAAATAAATAAACCGTTCTTCCAGCACTCAATAATTTTACATATCTTAAAATTAAAGAGATGTCTCAAAGAAGAAACTAAAAATTACCTTAAATAAGATAGAAAGACCACAATCCAGTGACAACCAACTATTCCAAGGCAGCAACTTTGTACCTCAACTTCATATTGTAATTTTCCTAACAAGTTTTACAACTTTGTTAGTACCACTCAAACCATACTATAAACAATTCTTGGATGAAAACTCAATATCCTCCAAAATGGAAAGACAACAATTGAATTAACTGACTAAGTAATTACCCCAAAAAAAATTGATCAAAAGAAACAGTGCATTCTCACCTGCTCCAGAACCCTAGCTGAACTCTTCTCCACAAGCCTGGCCAATCCATCGAGCCTGGCAAGCATTTTCTTATACAAATCCTCCAACTCGGCCGTATAGGTTGCGGCTGCCGGACCGATCAGCCGACTCAACCGCCCGACGTCGAAATCCTCCGCACACATATCGAGCACCCTCTGCTTCAAGGTCCCACTATCCGGCGTCGAGCTCAATCCGCCCAACTCGCACGGAAGTGCCGGAAACGGCGAGTTAGGGCAAAACGAACCGTAATGGCCACGAAACGCCGGGCCAATGTTGATCACATCTAGGGTTTTAGGCTCGAACGCCTCGGTGGATAATCGGAATTGATAGGCTTTGTATTCGTGCGTGTCGATCAAGTTGTCTTGAAACGGCGTCGTGAGGAGGAGGAAGATGCAGGGAGGGAAGGTGTAGGATCTGGGGGAGTTTTCGACTGGGAAGGAAAATTGGATCTTGGAGGAGAGGGAGGAGGTGACTGTGGACTCCCGCATGGAAGGGCGGAGAGGGGTTTGGCGGCGGCCGGAGAACCAGCCGAGAAGGTAGTGGGTTTGGTGATCGGAGGGGGAGAGAAGGCGGTTGAGGGAAGGGACGTTGAGGTGGCCGGTCGACTGGTAGAAGGTGGGAGCGGAGCTGGAGCAGAAGAAGGAGGTGATGGTGGCGATGAGGGTAGGGGAGTCGGAGGGGGCGGTGGGGTCGTCGTCGGAAAAGTTGGAGGGGGTGATGTGGCAGACGCGGCCGAAGAGGAGGCCGTGAACGTCGCCGGGAGAGAAGGAGAAGCGTTGTAGAATGGATGCTAAGGTGGGGCCTGAGATTTGTATCTTCTGCAATGGAAGATCGTCCATCGCTCCGACGACTCTTCTGCGGGACAGAGAAGGGAGAGAAAATACGTCCCGGCCAAGACTTCCCAACAAATCACTTCGCTTCGTCGCCGTTTCAATCTATATATATATATATATACATATTCTTTTTTATTTTCTTTTTGTGTTTCTGCATGATTTATTGCATTTCGTTTAAAAAACTTTAGTCCAATTTTCAGTTTTTAATTTATTATTTTTTTATAAATAAAAATTAAAAAATAATTTTTTTCCACTCTCAAACAAAAATTAATAATAATAATATGATAATTTATAAACTTTTTAAATTAATTAAATTACTCACTTGATTCAAAATTAAATCTCTCTTTATTTGTTATTAAAAGCAAATAAAATTAAAGCTTAATTTTGAAATTCAAAGAACAAATGTGTTTTGACTTTAAGTTTACACATTTCGCAAATAAGATTTGAAGTTCAAAAATCATGTAAACTTTCATTTGCACATGTCCAAACTTTAACAAAATAAGTAATTAATCATTTGTTTATTTCATTTAATGGAATATGAATTCAAAGAATGTCGTACAAACGCAATGAAGCAAACTCTTATCTATCTATATATACGCCAACAAATTCAATAACAAGCCACTTGAAAGAATAAATGAATAGACAAATCGTATTGAGAACTATTTATTAGAAGAAGAATCCAATCATATAAGAAGTTCCTAATCACTTTTCGGTGCATCTTTCGTGGCGCCATCATCATCATCAGCAGCAGAACCAACAGCCATGTCCGGCCTAATCTCCTCCAGCTGCCGGAGAACTTCCTGGGCTTCTGGCCGGGCGGCCGGAGAGGGATCAACACAATGCAGAGCCAGTTTCAAAGTATTAAGCAACTCATCCCCGGAATTAGAAGAGTCCCTCATGAGCTCCACATCAAACACTTCATTAGTCCACTCCTCCTTCACAACGGACGCCACCCACTGTGGCAAATCCACCCCATCCGTTGCCTCGCTCGGAGACTTCCCCGTCAAGAGCTCCAATACGATCACTCCGAGGCTGTACACATCGGTCTTTGTGGTGGCGTTCTTGAGCTTCGAGAGCTCCGGCGCTCGGTAGCCGAGATTGCCCGCGGTGGCGATCACGTTGGTGTTGGCGGCGCTGGTCATGAGCCGGGAGAGTCCCACGTCTGCTATCTTTGGGTTGTTTTGTTCGTCAAGTACTACGTTGCTTGATGTGAGGTTTCCGTGTACTGTTTTCTCCTGGGTGTGAAGGTGGCAGAGTCCTCCTGTGATGCCAATTGCTATGTTCATCCTCGTTGGCCATGTCACCATTGTTTCAGGGCCTCGAGCTGCGTATGAAAAATGTCAGGATTAGTAATACGTTTTGGTTGCACAAGGTTACTCTCCATAAAAAAACTAAAAAGATAAGACGACCTCTATGTCAGATCCTTGACATTGAGGTTGGAGAATCTAATAATCTAGATGCATTTATATTTTTTTAATTTAAAAAACATATGAATGTATCTGAATTGTTAGATTTTAATTTAAAGGTCTCAATCTGTTTTTAGGAAGTTAAAATCGTTTTTGAAATCAACTCGTAGTCCCCTTCCAAAAAACTAGAAATGAAACAATAGAAAAGCAAACTGTTTCAAGGTTTTTTTTTTTTTTTAGCAGTACTTACCATGGAGGAAGGAGGCAAGGCTCCCATTAGGCATGTAATCAAAAACAAGGAGCTTCTCTCCTTTGGGTCCCAAGTAGTAGGCTCTGAGGGCTAATATGTTGGGGTGTCGAATCTTCCCAAGTTCAGTAACCTCAATCTCAAACTCCTTCTGGCCCTTTGCCACCTTCTCCCTCAACCTCTTCACTGCAACCTGATGATTCCCATCCTCCAAAGTTGCCTTGTACACTGTCCCGTAATTGCTCTTCCCCATTATCTCAGCAGTAGCACACAACAGATCATCGGCTGTGAACACAAACGGACCATCAAAATGGACTAATTTACCACCAGTTTCGCCACCGGATTCAGCTTCAAACCCTGCTGCCGGAGGAGCTGCCTTCTCGCCGCTGCCGCCTCTCCCAGCACCAGCCTGACTTGATTTCTTACCATTCTTTGATTTTGCAGCTCTTTTTCGGGCCAGACAACAAAGCAAAGCAAAGCAAAGGAGCAGTAGAACCACAAGGAGGGCTCCGGCTGCTATGAGGATTATGTCCTTGGTGATAAGTCGGTGGTGGTGTCGTTTCGAACCCTTTTGCTCTGGAGATGGGAGAATTTGAGCTGGTGAAGGAGAAGGAGAAGGACATGGAGTTGAGGCACTATAGCCACAGAGTTGAAGATTCTCGACAAAAGAGCTGGCATTGAATCTCTTGGAAAGGACAGATGGAACACTGCCTGAAAGATTATTATAGGAAATGTTGAAAGATGTGAGGTTGGGCAAGTTCCCAAGCGAAGCTGGGATTTTTCCGGCCAAATTGTTGTCGGAAAAATCAAGTTGGGTGATGCTGGAAATGTTCCCAATGTTTGCTGGAACATGGCCATTGAAGTGGTTGTTCTTCAGGTTTAGGACTGAGAGATTCTGAATTCTGTCAATGGCTTCTGGAATTTGGTTACCTAGGCGATTGGATGCGAGATTCAGCCAAACAAGAGAAGAAAGGTTCAATAGACTCACAGGAAAGCTCCCATTGATGGTATTGTCTGACAAATCTAACAGTTGCAGCCTCGAGAGGCTGCCTAATTCATCTGGAATAGGACCATCAATTCGGTTATGACTCAAATCAAGCACTTCAAGGCTACCCATTTTTCCCAAAGAAGGTGGAATTTTCCCAGAAAGATTGTTATGATCAAGGGTCAAGATTTGAAGTTGGAAGACTTTTTTCCTCTCTGCTCCACCCCAGGAATCGGGGACAGAGCCAGAGATGTTGTTGTGTTGGAGAGCCAGGAAGGTTAGAGAAAGTGATGAGCTAGTAAGACTCACTGGGATTGAACCCGATATTGAATTGAAGCTCAGATTGAGTCTATATAACTTGGTGGAGTTTGCAAGGCTAGGAGGAATTGTACCAGTGAGCTGGTTGTTGCTGAGATCAAGGGTCTGAAGAACTGGACAGTTACCAATAGAAGGAGGGATTGAACCCGAAAGCCGATTCTTGAAGAGATAAACCCCTCTGAGATTGGGGAGGAACCCGAAAGAATAAGGGACAGCACCGCCAAGGACATTGTCGTGGAGGCTAAGCCTACGAAGAGCTTGAAGCTGCCCAATCTTCTCGGAGATTCGGCCACCCAAACCTTTCCATGGAAGCTGGATGGCAATGACTTGCCCTTTGACGCACTTGATTCCAACCCACCCTCCTGAACACGCACCGTAGCCAGTGTCATTCCAGGTCCTCAAAACTCCTCTGAAGTCGATGAATTCGTGCTTGAGGGCTCGGAGAGCTCGAAAATCTGCCTGTGTGACGACCACCCCATCCCAATGCTGCCCCGAAGCAAATCCAGTGGCAAAAACAAGTAGCAGGATGAAGGATAGGAGGTGGTTGTGTGAGTGATTCTTCCACTTTTCTGTCTTCTTGTCAGAACCCGAAGAGGGAGAAGTGATTTCTTCCGGTAAACAATGCAGAAACTGAAATGGGTATGCGTGTGATTGATTCATGAGCTGAAATGGGTACAAGAAATGTTAAAAAACTTTTGAAGCAGAGGATTGAGGAGGAATAGAAGTTGATATCTATCTATTTTCCTCCTCTTTCCCTAGCTGGCTTGTCTATTGAATCTAAGCAATCGATTGTGAAACAGCAGATTAATTTGAGAGAGAGAGAGAGAGAGAGAGAGAGAGTCAGAGTCTTTGGGGCTGGGGGGACAAAGTGAGGAGGGAACAGGAGAGGATAGAATCAGAAGAGTCTACGGTTTTGGTAGATCCTAACGGCTAGTTTTTCTTCTTTGGGTTGAAACCAAGGGTCGTCTTCTTTTCACGTGATGGGGATTTCTCCAACGGCTAAATCACGTATTGGTGGGGGATTTAGCACCAATTTTGCCTGCCAATTTAGGCTAAATAAATGGTACCACGGATTCTTGCATTTTCTATTTACAAGTTTACAGCCCTGCCAGAGCCGTATTCAAACATGGCCGTTAAAGCTTTGACGCCCATGTCGGAACCTCTTTCCTTCTCTCTCTCTCTCTCTCTCTCTCTTTAAGTAAATGTGAAAATTACTAATTTTTAAAAACTTACATTTACATTTTTTTTTATCTAAAACTAAAATAAAAAGATTAAAAATAATGATTTTGGTTATTTTAGAGGTAAGTATTATTTTGCTCTTATTAATTTAAAAAAAAAAAAGTATTTATAATTTTTACACTTTACACTTTCTGCACTTACATGATTGATTTAATTTAATTTTGAATAAATATTTTTATTTTTTCACATAAAATTTTAATATCATTAACAATTTTACTTCAACTTATAATACAAGAATATAAAAGTAAAATTTTAAAATTTATGTATATTAATAATTTTAACATAATACCCTAAATTTAGAATAGTTTAAACGTAATAGAGGGGGGTTATGATGGGACTTGAGAGGCTATGGCCCTCTTCCTTTCGAAAATTACTATCGGTATGCATAAATTTTTAACTAAAATAATTTATACCATCAATCAACAATTCTAAAAATTTCAAAAATAATTGATTTTAATCAAAAAATAATAACTAATATATTATAGTTAACTTCCTTTTCACAACAAAACAACAGATAACTCAACTATCATTTACGAGTTTTTTAATTTTTTTAAAAATATCATATTTATCCTCTTATATTTTAATATTCTTTTAAATATTTAAAAATAAAAAAATCAAATTAACCAAAAAAATAAAAAACTAACAACTAAAAAACCTATCTTTTTCTTTCCCAAACATTAAAAAAAACTAATTTTTTAATAACGAAACCAGTTAATAACTGATCAATAAAAAATTAACTTTTTTACTTCTCAAAACAATCCTTAAGCTCTTATAGAATTATTTTAGAAATTCATTTTAGACCAGAGATTTTCACTAGACTATTATTATTGATTCAATCATTTCGAGGCCCCGTGCTTGCGGTCTCGAGCAAACATCGTGCGACCTCCCCAGCTGAAACAGTGTTCTTTACTAAAAGCAAATCTCCCAATAGAACCGTTGAAATAACGTTATTTACTAAAAGCAAATCTCCAAATACATAAAAAGCATCAGTAATCGTCTCAATACCAAGACTGGTAACAATTGAAAAAAAAAAAATAAATAAATAAACTCCCTCTTTGTCCATACTGCGAAGCAGATAATGGAGGTCTTTCAAAGACGTTATCAACTCTCTGAAACCTCACCTTCCCATATACATTTTTTGCAAACAGGAAGAGCTTGCAATATCCTCCCCTCCAGGCTTCCTAAGAAGCAAGAGCGGGAAGACAAATCCAGGCCCAGTTGGAACTGTTGTTGGGTGCTAATGTAGATACCACGAACGCCTTCACAAAATACAGTCCATATGACCAGTTTCATAGCAGAAATGATGACAGTAATAGCTGAGGTAGCTGTTTTTTCCCCTCAACAAATAACTAATAACCATTCAATCGTGGGTAATTGCAATATCCTCCCCTTAAGGTTTCCTCAGACTTCTAAGAAGCAGGAGCTTGAAGACAAATCTAAGCCCAGTAGGAACTGGTGTTGGGTGCTAATGGAGATATCACCAATACCTTCACAAAATACAGTTCATATAACCCAGCTTCTAAGCAGAAACGATGACGGTAATAGCCGAGATACCTTTTTTTCTTAACAAATAACTAATGACCATTCAGCTCTCGGTAATTGGACCCTAACTTACCAATCCATTTCACATACAGCTTAAAATTGAAATAATAGGCCATAAGAAATCATGGCCACACAATTGTTATAGAGCCTCACTATCATCAAATTTACAACATCACATTCTCAAAAAGTGAACTTTAATCTACTCACTAGAAAAGAGGGGGGCTTTGTTCTCTTCTTATTACTAATACAAGTAACCATTCATTGATCTATACTTCATGTGACAAAATAAAAAAGAAGCAGTCATTTTGCCCCAGTTTATGTTGTCTTTACCAGTAAGCCCTTTTAGACCCTCACCCATTTTGTTGTCTCAACTAACTAGTCTATTCACAGCTATTTTGTTCATGTCAGTGTGCGGCGTAAAAATATCATCCCGACCACAATAATGTTTCCTCAGCCACAAAATACACCCCCCTGATCAGGGGGCATATCCTAGTTAAATTGGCCACAAAATACACCCCCCTGATCAGGAGGCATATCCTAGTTAAATTGAGACCAAAAAATTTGATTATTACATCATATAGTTACTTTATTTACTACACTCAAGTACCTCAAGAGACAATATCTACAGAATATAAACAACAAAGTCACTTTCGCGTATGCCCCAATGTTTACATCATCTAACATTTAATACTACTATCTACATCATTGTGTAGTCATATCAACATACAGCACATCAGGTTCTCTCTCCCTATAAATAGTAAAAAGTTAATCAAGATAAAGGCTCGCTTCCTCTCTCTCTCTCTTTGACTCTCTCTCTACACAAGATTATTATTCATAAAACTGGAGACTAACTTAAGGATAAGAGTTTTCTTGGTCGGGCACTATCCCCCACCGTTTTATCTCACACCGTTTTATCTCATTGTTTTTATTACCTGCAAGTTAAACCGGATAAGTGTCTATAGGAACGTGGGAGAAGAGTATGCGGAAGAAGGGGGTTAAAATTTTACCGAACCTCAGAAATATGCGTCAACTATCCCAAATTGATCCACTTACCATAGTTAATCACATTTGCAAACCAATGTACCATGAAAATGCTATTCTTAAATGTGCAGTGGGCATCAATTTCACAATTTGATGATCAAAGAATATGATCGAATGCGAAATCATATTGTGCAATCATTAAATAAACTAGAACAAAATAAACAACAAACAGAAATTTGAGCAATTAAAAAACTCATCCAAGCAGAAATTTAGGGGGATGGGGGGGATGATTCAAATGAATGAATAATTCTCAGAATCAGTTGATGTTTTGACCTATATCAAGTACAAAATGAACTAGAGATAAAGATGAACCACGGCCAGATCCATCATCAAAGGATACAAACTCCACCTAAAAGGCCACATATTGAACTTACAGAGAATTATACCAATCGCTTTTCTGTAATTAGTCTACCGAAGTCTACGAGTTCTATATATGATACTCAGACTACAGATTTACCCAAACCATCCTCTAGGCCATTGCTATGTAGGATATAATCCTCAGACGCGTGCTGCAGTATTTGAGGCGGAGCCGGAGAGGAAGGAAAGGAAACCGGTGGAAGAAGCAGGTTCTTGCTCGTCGAGAAACAGGTCCTCCGGAACCCTAAGAGCACCGTGGGCACAAATGATGGCCACTCCAACCATGAGAGCAGAAATAAGAACAGATCCGACGCTAGTGAGGAAGATCACGACGATACTGAACACGACAAGGGTGGCTAGGGTTTCCCTTTCGGCGAAGGTGCGGCCAAGGAGAACAAGCGGGGAATCAGAGGGGCGGAAGAGGTAGAGGAAGAGCCAGGCAGCGAGGAGGCCGAGGAGCAGGATGAGAGCGAAGGGATTAGTCAGTAGGGAGACGGCGAGGACGCCGGCGAGGCAGCAGAGGTAGTTGACGCGGAAGTAGGAGTAGTTCTTACGGATCCGGAGGGTAGCTTCGGAGATGGAGTCGGGCTTGGAGAAGGCGGAGCGGTCAACGAGCTCAGGCCACGGGCGGCGCTGCGAGAGTCCGTTGTTGACGGTGTCGCTTACATTAGAGAGGAATGAGCGAAAGGCCGGGGTGGCTATCGGCGGCTGGGACTGCGCAGCACCGGCGGCTGCAGTGGTTTGGGGGTTTGAGATTGGGAGGATTGCAGGCGATGAAGAAGCCATGGAGTTGTTTGTAGAGAAATTTTTAGCGAAAGAAAGAATTAAAAGAACCGGCGGAGATTTTCCAGGGACCGCTTCGCTGGGGGAAGGACAAGGAGAGTTTTAGAATGAAAGAAATTTTGACGGTGAATCGATAGAACCGCGTTATATATTAATCACACCAATAATCTAGGGTTATTTACGTAAATATATATATTAATTTAACAATATACGAAAATAGGTTAAAAATTAACTAATTACCGAAATCG
>QLOD02000013.1:921262-936367 GCA_003260245.2 Sideroxylon spinosum | reverse complement strand
ATCAACTAGGGTGTCGTCAGTGACACTGACGACATTTTTGTGTCGTAAGTGGCACTGACGACACTTATCCGATTTTGATAATTAGTTAATTTTTAACCTATTTTCGTATATTGTTAAATTAATATATATATTTACGTAAATAACCCACTAATCTATGGCCATGTCAGATAAACCAGATTGGTTCGGCTTTGAGTTTTGGGGTCCACCCTTTTTTTTTTTTTTTTTTGTCTGTCTGTCAGCTAGGACGGACTTTTCAGATTGCTTAGGGGTTAAGTGTGTATGGCAATGTGCATCTATTTTTGTTTTTATTTTTATATCTATTTAATTAGTTGACCGGAAGAAAAAGAATTCCTCCATTGGAACTTCAATACTTTCCAAAATAAATAAAGAGGGTGTTTGGAGTTGTATAAAATGATATAAATTTGTAAAAAATAATATCTCGTATTTTGTGCAGTGAGTAGAATTTTATCTCGTAATTCGTGTTTGTAGTGATTTATAGAGTTTTGTAGAGTTTTGTATTTTTATTTAGAGACTCCAAACAGACCCAAAACAAATAGAATTCTATAGCAAAAACTACCTCTTTATCACTTTTACATCAATTTTTATTTATTTATTTATTAATTTTTAACCTAACATTATATTTAATGAACAAAAATTATGTGACTCAGACCCTCTTTTAATTATCAGGATGTTTATAAGGGAGTGTTTGAAAGATAAAAAAAAATAAAAAAATATGATATAAAAATGATACATGATAAAATTTAATTAAAAAAAGTAGATAATTTTTGGTCAAGTTTGATAAATCAAATACTCCTTGAATATTTTTGATAGGTCAAAAAGGGGGGGGGGGGGTTTGATTGTCTAATATAAGCCAACAAAAATTCTTCTCCTGCATAAACAAACACGTTATTGAGTTTTCTCAATCAAGCAACTCCTCCGTCGAAAATAATAATAAACAATAACGCCAATACTGAGCTTAATGCAGATTTTTTTTGAATCCGCGTTAAATGAATGAAGGTCAGATGAAATTTCCCCAATTGATTGTTTAGAGTATCACCGAACACGCCTAATTCCAAAATAAGTGTCATCACTTGTGATCCACAGCCCAATATCAAGACCAAGGCCCAAAATCGGCACAGTGAGTCCCTTTATACTCATTCTTACCGCAATCAGTCTTCTTCCAATCCTTCTCCTCTCTCTCTCTCTCTCTCTAAATATTTAAGAAAAAAAATTTAAGAGGAACTAGTTGTAATTCACGTGCCACAGTGCAACTGTCCAAAGAACAGAAGTGATAGCAAATCTTCTATTCAAACCACCCAAAACTACACACAAAATTTTGACAACAGGTCATTTTACTCCGCATGGACATGAAACAATTGTACGTAATTTAGCCCGGAAAAGCTTTCTTCTCATTGAGTAGAGTTATTTTCCCAATTTTTTTTTTTTTTTTTTAACGCATATGCACTGCTATATAAATCCATGAAAAAGGACGCATGTAAGGAAGACAGTTGGCAATATTCGACAGACTCTGGAACATGATAACATAAAAGGCATTATAACATCATTCCCAACATAACCTAGAAGTTACAATTACAAGACACATAGCCTTGCTTCCAAACATAACGTCCGTTCAGGATAACACACCAGAAGTGAAGGTGGATCCATTCCATCCAAAGTTAGAGCCCTGCAATATGAACCAAAAGGCTCTAGCACCACACATGATTGTATGAAATTGCATTAGAGAACTCTCAGTACACACTCACAAAGTGAACGCAGAAGACACATTTTTTTTTCTGGTAGCCAAGAAAACCTAAGTTAATGGTTTTAAACAGTGAAGTTTATGTACACTATCTACACTGGTGTAAAGCATGAAGACACTGTGCATGCATACTCTTGACTTTGATGGGCCTAAACAAGCAGGAAGAATGCATGAGAATACACGCGTGGGTGGCAATGACTCATCTACATGAATTTGCAGACAACTTGGTTTCGAGTGTTGCGGAAATTGCAGCACTGAGCTTCTTGTTCACATCTGGTGTAAGACCCCCGGATGGACACCAATTCACCCTAGGCTGCTGGCTGCTCAGTACCACCTAAAGCAATAGGTACCGAACCCTTTAAAACTACAAATTAAGTACTACAAAATTGTTAATTGTTATAAAGAAATAATAGAGCCTCGAAGAAAGATACTAAAACCAATTTTCTCATACACGGTATCCGTATAATGAATATAGAACAAGACGAAAAAAATTCAGAATTTCACAGGCTTGCAAAAATCTAACAACAGATGCAATTAAGTTATAGGACGGAGATACACACTCCTCTGTTAGTTTTTTCATACCACGATAGTTTTAATGAATAAAAGTGACGTAAAATGAGAAAAATTAATAAATGAGTATATTTATCTTTTCTCTATGTTATATCTATCTGTGTGCGTGTGTGTGTGTGTGTGTGGGGAGACGTGAGAATATGCAATGGTTCCGGTCTGCCGATGAGCTTGGCCACGGTGGAGATGGCCTCCTTGAGGATGGAGGAGGATTCGACACCCTCCAGGCTCATGTTACTCGACAGATTCAGGCAAGGCATCTCATCTTACATGCAACTCTCGCAAAATCCAACCTTAACTTCTGTTTCTCCCTCTCTCTTTCTCACTCTGACGTTTTAACGCTCCACGATGTCCCCTAAACCACTCCCATTGCCAAATAAATAAATAAATAATTTAAAGTAAATTATACATGCCGTATTTAAATAATTAAACTTACTACTTTTTAACATTTAAAAATTATAATTACTTTTTATATTTTGAAATATCGTTAACCGATTCCTTCAATTAAATTGACTATTAAAATTTAATAAAAAAATCAAAATAAATAAAATTTTAAGTATTTTTTCTAATTTATCCCTCTTTTTTCTTATGTATTCATTAGTTTTGTTCATAAAAATCCCTTTTTTTATTTTTATTTTACTTGTTTTTAGGAATTTTTGTTAAAAAATTGACGAAAATATAAGAGAGAAAAAGGTAAAATAAAAAAAAAACTTAAATTTTGATCAATTTGATAATTTTTGATAAATTTGATTTAATTAAAGATAGTCAATGTTAATATTATTTTCAAATAAGAGAATATATATAATTTTTAAATGTTGGGAACTGGTAAGTGTAGTTACTTAAAAATATTAGGAGCTGATAAGTGTAGTTACTTAAATATTGAAAAAAGATCAATAACTCAATAATATATTTAATTTTTATTAATTAAATCTACGTGAACAAGACCAAAATATTCTTAAACGTCCTTTTATTATTTTTTTTTAGCCATCAACAAATTCTGATTCTTTTTAATTCCATTAACAATCATTAGTTGAGGAGATATTTCCGTCCCTAACAAGTGGTCCAAATTCGGAAATCATGTTTAAAATTTCAGTTTGAAAAATAAACATTACAAAATTATTGTAATATTACTATATTTATTAGACTCTATAATTTTATATCTTTTATCAATTTTAAGACTGTAATTTATGGAGTTTTTTAATTTTTTTTTTAAAGCTTCAAACGCACTTAACACACGAAATTTGTACAGAATTTTATAATAATAAAAAATTATTTATAGTTGTAATATATATCAAATATTTATACTTTAATTTAATTATACATTTCTGGACATGCATATAGTTTTCATGATTTAGTCATAAAATAATAATTTAATTTTTAAGTTATACATTTATTATGATTTGTTTTTCTGTTTATTAAATAGGTTACTCACTAAGAGTTCAATATGATCCCTTTATCTAAAATATATTAATTATTTTTAATTTAATAAAATTATACATTTTTAAATGTGTAATTTATATGTATAGTATTTTTTTTCGTTTTTCAAATCATCTCTGTTTTCTAAATTCTCGTTTCTAATTTCAGGGGACAAAAAATAGTAACTAATTGTAAGTTTAATTTTAATGGATAAACCTTTGTGTTCCGATGGTTCCATGTCATAGAAGACAAACGTTATTTATAAAACTTCTCTACAAATTTTTTTTTTAATTTTAATTTTAATTTATTTTTTTTTTAAGTCCTCAGAGCAGGATACCACTTAGGATTAGTTGTGTTTTGCCCTTCTAGCATATTTAATTTTTATAAGAAAATTTAAAAAATTCCAAAAAAATTGTAAGTTTGCTAACATCAAAATTACTCATACACAAAATTTTCTAGAATTATTTGTTTTTTCCTTACCACTACCTTGATTGAGGTCCTGTTTGGTCAACACTAACAAACTAAAACTTATCAAAAGTTACAAAAAGTTCGTACTTTCTTCCAATTAAATTTTATCACGTATCACCTTTATGTCAAATTTAAATATTTTTACTATACTTTTTAATTAACTTTTTTTTATCCAAACACTCTTGAATACCAACTTCGCCGCTCATTCCTCCACCTTTAATTCTGTCCCCACCTACCTTAATCTCGTACGTCCTCCCATATTCTAATCTAGTCGCGCTTCTTCAATTATGATCCTACTACCGTAGCCATTGCCATCTCCCTCGTCATTTTTTTTTTTATATTATTCTTCATCTCGTCTTCATTTCTTTAAATACATTTGTAGAAAAATTGCTAGTTGTTACCATGGGCGTTTTTGGAACAAAACAAAAAATTATAAAATTTTATAAATCTCTACGAACATAAATAACGAGATTGTAAATTTTAAATTTTTTACTCGCTGCATAAAACATAAAGTATTAACTTTTACAAATCTATACAATTTTATACAACTTCAAACACACCCGTATATAGTGGTAATTCTGATAATATTAAAGTGCTAGTCATAAGTAAATTAAATAGTAATCTAGAGCATTTAGAGTGTTAAAATTTGATAAAAGTTGTGAATTTATAATTCATACAATAAGATAAAAAGTATATAATTTTAAAAATTTTTAATATTTTTCAATAATTTTTAGTATTGTCTATTACTTTAAACGCTAATAACCTTACGTAATATTGTATGTTACTTTACGACAACCACTCAAATATTATATTAGATAGGGCGTAATATTATATTAGATAGCAACTTGTCATGCAATGATTAGCACCTTTTCTTACTTTAAATTATTTTAAAAAAGTATAATTATTAAACATAAATTTCATGAAAAAGGTTTTTTTTTTTGGCAAGAGATGTGTCGACAAAGGGAATTTATTCAAATCCTTGGAGTAGGGGGAGGTAGCACCCTGAGATCATCTTTAATTTATTATCTTGGGTACAGGGAGAGAGGGAGGATATTTGATCTGTAACAGACCAAACCTGCCTAGTGAATTTGAAATGCATAATACAGAGAGAGAGAGAGAGAGAGAGAGAGAGAGGTCACAGCTTGGAATTGCTATTAATACGGCCAGCTGTTGTATCAAACACTTTGAGGAAGAAACGCGTTCTGGGAACACACAGCTTGTCCTGCAAAATGGCTCCGAGTGTGGCGATGAGCTGCTTCTTCACTGCAGAGTTGATTCCCCCCATCGATACTATCTCCGCAAATGCTGCTGGTTCTTTGCTCCCACCAAATGATATGGCCACCGACCCCTTCAGCAGCACCATCACGTACTGCATTCATTCATTTCATGTATAACATACGTGTATATATATATATTAAGAATTTAAAATGACTTTACTTAATATTATTTTATTTAATAAAAATAATTAAATAATAATTTTATTTTATAAAAATTATTAAACGGACTGATTCATGTCCCCCGGATAAGGACCACCATGGCCGTGTATCTAATAATTCACAACCTTTTGTTAGTTGTAAACTTCGCCCAGACCCCGCCACTCAAAAAAGGGGGCAATGTGGAAATCGGACCTCCATTAAAGTGCGGATGGGACCAATGGCCACCCATATTTCTAAATCTGGAAAGTGCGGATGGAACCAATGGTCACTGCTAATACAGAATAACCAAGGAACATGGACTTCACGACATCTCTCCCTCTCTCTCTCTCTCGCTGTGGCATTATCGTGGGTTTGCTTTCACTTTTAAATATGTATGTATAATATACCCACATGGGTGTGATTTGGTTTAGGAAGTGGATGTACCTTGTATTATTGATTTTTTTTTTCTTTTTTTTTTTTTTTGGGACCAATGTTCTTGTTCAACAATTTTGTTCACAGTGTTGTAGCTATTTATGTACTAATCACTTTAAAAATATTTACTTAGTAAAATATTTTTTTATACAATGATATAATTGTCATATCATTTTATAATTTTAAGTTTTTTTTATTTATTGTTCATTTCATTTTATTTTTTCTTACCAAATCATTTAATTCAAACACACACTTAAGGTGCATTGATGTACTAATTTTTACCAACTTTTGGCTAAAAGTTGACACATGTCATTTTTATATGTGTTTATAAATATATGTAAAAGTTAAATATTGAAGAAATGTGATGTTTAATAATTTTTAGTGTAGAAAATTAAAGATTTTTGACATTTATCAAATAGGGCCTTAATCTCTGTCAGATTATGTTCTTCCCTTAGCACTTCCTCTCTTGATTCGATGCCTCCTTGTTGGAATGTTATTCTAACAAATCACGGAAACTTTAGTTGACAACCAAGGGTTGGGAAAAGGAATGGAAAGGACATCCCTTCACCTCCTACCACTGTTTTAGAAGTAGAGGCCAAACAGGATTCGAAGATTCAGAGTCTAGAAATAAGTGGGTTCTTATTCCGGAATAACAACAAACAAGAATACGATGCATTCCTTTCGCGTTAACCTTGACAAACACACACAGAATCATGTTGACAAACACACACAGAAAGGTTTACCCAAAAAGCCTTCAAAATATATATATATATATTCCAGCAAATTGATCAAAATTGATATCCATATATCAAGTTCATGTTTATTAAATGCCGATAATCAATATAAGAAAAAGCTCTTCAGAGCACTGCTTATTACTTAAATTCCAGCACTGTAACAGAATCCCAAAAACGGCTACCAAATTATATTAGCCTGCACAGGTATGCTCAGTAATCAATAATACCTCAAAAGAGAGAACTCATCACCACTGAATTGGGTGATTTGCATTTAAGAATTAAACATCGCGCAGAGAGAGAGAGAGAGAGAGAGAGCTTACGCTTTCTGGTTTCCCAATGATTGAAGCAACAGCTTTTGTGGCTTCAGAGAAGACTGAATCGGTGTCAACTCCATCCAAGTTCACGTTGGTAGAGATATCAACGCAAGGCATCTTCCAGCTCTAGTGTTAATTTCTCTCTTTCCCCCTTGAATTCTCACTTCTCAGACTCAGCAGTAGCAGCTACTCGATGATCTATAGATTCTCAGTTCTACAGTAAAGTTGCACAACTTAATTTATATATCTGACTTAATTACCGGGTACCTGTTGTCAAGGTTGCATTCATCAAATTTTCGTCCTCTCCGGTTGGATTTTTATATGCATTTTTCTATTGAAACATGGTGGAAGGGACCAATCAACTTGTAAAGTTGCAGAAGGAGAGAGAGAGGTGGGATGGCAAAAAGTATGGCTGAATGGTACCGCAGTTGATATGCGTATATACAGTACACATTTCTTTTCTTTCCTTTTTTACTAAATGACATGAACAAGTTTTTCCTCATCCAATCATGACCATTAGGCTGCTTTTAGGGGTCAACCATCAGTTTATGGGCATTGGCGGGAAGGGTGGGGAACCCCAATTCACTAATTAGTTAATTTAAACCGATAACAGACTTATTTATAAATTACGAAAGGTCACGTCTCTTATGATCTTAAAATCTTCATTAGATGTCTTATATTTTCAGTTGAAATTTGTTGTTCATAAAAAGTAAGCTCTCTTCTACCCTCTCCAAATATTAGTAACTATTTGTATGGTCCTTCTTGACTAAAATTTCTAACGCTATCCCTGTTTGAAATATATGTATAAGAACTCTTCCGTACTTCTTTTTTGTGTAACATGTGACTATTGATATTGTAGGTTTTATTTAATCGCATAAAGGCATATAAAATGAATCGATTCTAATTTGATTCAGAAAATGAGTTGATTTGATTTGATTTGTTTTTGCCCCTATAAAAATTAGATCGAGTTAATGTAAAGCATATCTTATCCTAACCTTGATTCATTATATTTTTTTTAAATATTTTTTATATTTTTTGAATAAAGTAATTATAACTTAAGTTTTAAACTAAAGAATTAACCAGTTGATTTTAAAACTAAATAAATCCCATTAACAATTATTGTAAATTTATAACTATTAAAAATTTTCAATCATGGATTAGTAAATTAGTAAAGTTTTCACTTTCAAAATCATAAAAAAATTTATATCTACTTCTTATTTTTTTGCAACGTAAATAAATAATCAAATAAAATAATAGAGACAAAATAAAATTTGTATGATTAAGAGTTGAGGGTGATCTTAAGGTATAAGGACAAGTCAAGATCAAATATATACAAAATATAAGATCGGATGAAAATTAAGTTGGATTAAAATCAAATTAAATTAGAATGGGCTCCATACTCTATACATGCCCAATATGATGAAATCATAATATTTTTATTAAAAAAATAATAATAATATAATAAAATAAATTACAATTGAAATAGACAGTTCAAGAGTTTAATTTTGGATATGTTTAGAGTTATATAAATTGTATAAATTTATAAAAATTAATATCTCATAATTTATATCGTGAATAAAAAAATTAAATTATGTTATGAAAATTTATAAAATTTTATATTATTTTACGATACCCTGAACGCACCCCTTTTCTTTTCTTTCGTTATAAGGATTCTCGAATCAGTCACACTTCACAAAATTCAAAAAGTTGATGATTTGATTGTGGATCAGTGAGGTGACAAATGACAATCTTCTGAACTAAACACAGTAGGGAATCACGTGTTAGTCACAATGCGATGTTAGCCCCGAGCGAAAATCTGCGGAATAAGAATTCAGGCCAGCCAAAGTGCCAAACTTTTTAGGCTCCGATTTAGGTCCGAAAACGACCTGCCCCCAATTGTCTCTTTCATAGACAAGTACTAATGGTGAGTGATTAGACGATTTGATCCTTAATTATGTATATGTCGGCAATCTATTGGCCTATTTGGGGGGGGTTGTCCAGTGTGAACGCAATCTAATATATTTATAGTGCATTAGTTGAAAATTATTTACCCAAAAATTCTAAAAACTTCCTAAATTCTCTATTACGGTTTTATATTTTATTTTCCTTCAAAATTTAAAAAACAAAATGACATATCTATTCAAAAAATAAGATAATTACATTCCTTTAATCAAATAATGAAAAATCTTAAAATTTTTTGAAATTTTAGAAAACTTTTTGGTACAAATGTTAGTACAACTTTTAAAAAAAATCTGACAAAACCATTAGAACGGATTATTTTGGTCTATTCTAACGGATTTTGAAAATTCTTTAAAAGAAGTTGAAATTTTTTGGAGTTTAAAAAAGTGAAACTTTTGAAATTTTTTGTCTTGTATATTTTTTTATCAAAATTAAAATTTTTTATTTGATAATTTTTCGATAGAAATAAAAATTTTATGTACAAGTTAAAATAAAATTATGTGTAATTTGGTTTTTTTTTTTATTCTCTCTTTTGAGGTTGTATTTCATTTTGTATTTTTAAAAATATGGAAAACAATTTGAAACATATTTGATCACTTATGTTTTTAAAATTAGTTTTAGAAAACAGAAAATGATTTTGCACGTGAAATAAAAAATAAAAAAAATCGTTTTGAACGTTTTTAATCAAAATAAGAAAAATCTAAAAATAATGAAAATAGAGTGTTTTCTAATTTGTTGTTTTGGGATTATCAAAACATAAAGCACACAAAATAATAATAAAAAACAGAAAAACAAACCAAATGCTATCTTAACTTTTTTAAAATTTTTACTTGAAATAAATTTTTATTTTTTTTTTTTGCAATTTTTGCTAATAAATAAAAAAATTAAAGTGTAATGAAAAAAATTACAAAAAAACAAAAGCGACAAGAAAAAGTAAGAAGAATTAGAAATAATGATTACGAAAATAACTCCATTTTGGTGCAAAATATTTTCACTGTAGTACACACATATACATAAATATAAATATATATATATATATATATTGAGTGCAATCTATATTACAAAATTACACAATTGGTGATATATGTATTCTAGGTGATGGGAGATGAGCTGAGGGGTTCCATACTAATTGACACGGATAACGTCTTATATATCGACATAAACAAACGGAAAGAGACGCTTATTCCATTGATTATGTGAAACAAATCGATAAACTGGCTAGATGGGTTGAATGATAATCAGTCGGAGTGTTTGTTTCAATCATGCCTTTTTTTTTATCCTTGGTGGGGGACAGTGCTACACCAACTTGAAATTAGGCACTGCCTTCTCCTTTAATCATTATCTGAATTTGTAGTCGCACAAGATGAGGTCCCCTCTTCATAATTATTAAAGTTCACCAATAGTTCATATGCGATTCTTGTCCGGCCACACTATTTTTCCATGGTAAACAAATGGCAAATGGGCACTTTGGTTGTCTTTGGTTACACAACACACACACTCACACACTCTAACTTAAAAAAAAAAAAAAAAAAAAAAAGTTTCTATTTTTTTTAATTTATATGACTTTTTTCACCAAAATTACTTCTTTATAAAAATTGTAATTTTTAAATGTCTTAATTACATTCGTAAAATAATTTAAAATTTACATATGTTTGTATAAAAAAGCAATGAAAAAGTTATTTTTTATGTTTTTAATTTTTACTCAAGCAAGCATAAATTTTTTGGTTTTTTCTTACGAATGCAGTTAACATGATTAAACACTATAATTTTGAAAAATAATTAAATTTTGATGAAAAATCATACAAAAAAACTACTAAAAATTTATTTTGTGACCGATACCGTCTGAGTGATGCATAAATTCCCTTTTAATTATGAGTTAGTGGGATTTAATATGGAATTCTTTTTCACATTTTTTTCTTACCTAATAATTATATTCTAAATTTTTAAATTTAAAATTCGATACTTTAATATTTCAGTTCTAAAAATTTAGTGTTAACCTTTTTGATATTTAATCTTTAACTTGACAAAAAATCGATCATATTAACTTTAAGAAAATAAAATTATTTTTTTTAAAATATAGCCGAACTCCGATATTTACACGCTTTATGGTTTATTTATTAATTTATTTTTATTTTTGTTGTGCTTCTGCTTCATTTTTATTTAAATAGAAAAATCTAAAAATTAAAGATGCCGTTTGTTTATTTTAATATAAAATGTTTTTCTGAAAATAATTTCAATCATTTTTCAAAAGAACATTTTATTTTTCTATTTTCTTATTTTTGCTATTCGAAAAATCAAAACAGGCAAAGGGTTAACAGAAACGCGCAGTAAATTTTAAAAATTATCTATGGTTAAAATTTTCTTTTTAACCACAAAATTTACGGTAATTACGATTGCGTCCCCAGATTTTCTTATACTCTCTGTCTCCGGTCGACGGTGGTCTCGCCGCGTTACAGAGAAGTGAACGGCGGCGATGGAGCAACAGCTCCTCGCCGAAGCCACAACCGCCTCCAACGCCGCCGATACTTTGCAAGCCCTATCTGCTGTTCGATCTCTCATCATCAACCCCTCGACCTCCGACGCCACCATCTCTTCACTCTTCGAAATCCTATCGCGCTCTCTCCAACCGGAACGGGACCCTCTCTCTCTCCACCACACTCTATCTATCCTCTCCGACCTCGCCGTCCACCGCCCCCACCTCTCCCATCCCATCTTCCACGCCGTCCGCTCCTTCTCTCTCCTCTGCATCCACAGTTCAACTCGTACCCTCGCCGCCGCTCTCTCCGTCCTCGCCTCGATCGCCGAGTCGGACCAAACTCTGATTTCCATCCTCAGTGAGCTCGGCGAGGGTCTGTTTCTCAACCTCTGCTTCCGGCCGAGTGTTTCTGTTAGGCATTGGCTGTTATTGAACGCGGAGAGGTTTCGCATTCGGCCGCATTTGTTGCTGACGGTGTTCCTAGGGTTCACGAAGGATCCTTATCCATATGTGAGGAGAGTTGCTTTGGATGGACTGGTTGGTTTGTGCAAGTCGGCTGTGGTCGAGGACCTTTCTTTGACGGAGACTTGCTATTGCCGCGCCTTTGAACTTCTAACTGATATGGACGACTCTGTAAGAGCTGCAGCAGTTCGCTCGGTATCATACCAATCTATTGGTTTACAATTTTGTGCTCTCTTTTCTAGTGTAATTTCATGCCAATTTTCATTTCCAATTTTGCTTTGAGGGGATAACAAATGTAGTAGTTAGAAGGAAATATAGGGAGAATGTAATCTATTTTTTGCTCCAGCCATACTGAAGTTTTGTTCAGAACTGAATTTTATTAGATGTATATGAACGTGGGTTCCTAGTGAAGTATTAATGTTCAATCCAGTTATGGTGTTCCAGAAGTCCCAGCACCTTTTTGTGAGTTCTGTATTCTTTTTGCTAGAACTGGAAAGAATTTATTCAAAATCTTAGTTTATGAGTGTATTTTAGCTTAAAAATTGCTTTTGACTTGTGCCATAACAAGCTAGTCATTTAAGCTATAAATATGAGATGTCTAAGCAACATTTTATTCACTGTTAGATTCTATTTGTACGGTAAAGGTGTTAGCATTTATGCATTTGTAGTATTTCTATATGATCAGCTTGTAACTTCCTCCCTGTTCTGTTTTAATTATTGTGGAAACCTAAATTTAAAATTGTGGCTTTAACTTTATTTAATGTAATACATAAAAAAAGATTGCTAATGGGCTTATTTGCATTTGCGTACAGGTTTGTCAGTGGGGAAAATTGCTTGTGGAATTGAATCATAACAATAATAAGAAAGATTTGTCAGATGCATTATTTGTTCAGGTATTATTAAAAGTAACACACTATCTAAACACTTGAAGTGTGAGAAAATTTGTCGCATTTGGTCGTGTGAAGTCAATTTGTGAAAATATTTTTCATGGGAATATTGATGGTGTTTACGGATAAATTCTGGTCCTGTCGCGGTTGTATATATTTGTAACCTATTGGTATTTGGTAGAGGACATTATTATTTTTTTGTAAACTTGTTAGCCTGATATGCCTTGGTTACATGTTTGAAGCTGTGTTCGATGGTAAGAGATATGTGTGTGAAGGTCAGAGTTGAAGCTTTTGATGCCCTTGGGGAGATAAGTATGGTGTCCGAGCATATTCTATTACAAACCTTATCGAAAAAGGTCCTTTCCATCATTAGACAAAATACCTATCCTGCACTGTGCTCCACAAAACCATTTGAAATACCAGCATCAGTTGCTGCTGGAGCTTTTGTACATGGCCTTGAGGATGAATTCTGTGAGGTGAGTTTCATAATTTTGTTGTCCAGTTTGAGACATCGAATCTCATATCGTTCATTTTACGATGGTGGTATGTATTCACCAAGCTTAGTGTACCAATTTAAATTGAAGGGCAATCTAATTATTCTTGTGCGCATTCCCTGTAGGCGGGCGGACACTTTAGTTTGATAGGCTGGTATCCTATGATTGCCATCTTAAATCTGTCATTTGGAATCTGTTCTTGAATAATCTGAGATTATTAGTTTAATTTGTAGGTACGGAGGTCAGCCTGCCACTCATTGCATACACTCGGCACACTTTCCGCTAATTTTGCTGGTGAAGCCTTAAATTTATTGGTGGATGTGTTGAATGATGATTCAATGGTTGTCCGCTTACAGGCTTTGGAAACGTTGCGTTGTATGGCACTATTTGACCATTTAAAGGTGCAAGAAATACATATGCACATGGTAACTATCTGATTCTTATTGGAACCAATCAATTAGATGTCTCCAGCTTTTGTTACTTGGGCATACTTGCATGTGATTTGTTCTCTTATGTAATTACTCCTGGCAATGCTTCTGAACTACTTTCCTCAGTTGTTGAACCATTAAACATGGGGAACATCTTGTAAATTTTCAGAATTAGTTTTCCAACCACCATAGTCATAATGATTATTTATCTTATCTCCCCTCTTTAATTTTCCTCAACTCAATTATACATATGCTTCTTCTTTTTGCTACTTTTCTTCTCAATAATGTTCACCAATTTAAACTTTGAGGCATACACACAGAATTTTGCTCTTCTCACATTTCTTCCTCCAAATATGAGATTTTCTTTATTTTCTAATAATTTGTTATCGTTTTGTTTTGCAGTTTCTTAGCACTCTAGTTGACACTAGTGCCTTGGTAAGATCTGCGGCAAGGAAAGTACTTCGAGTAACAAAACTGAATGACATAGCTATGTTTAAATTATCAGTTGATGGCCTTCTAGAAAATTTGGAAATGTATCCACAGGTCTGTCATCCGTGTCCTTTACCTTGATTTTTTTTTGGTTTGTCATACAGAATGATTGGATTCCTTCCGGGTGATATTTGTTGGAGTCTTGTTTTGGGGAATTTACATCATATACAACAATGCTTTTATTTAATAAGATGGAAAACATTTTGTCCATTACTAGTTTACTGTTTTATTATATTACTTGTCCTAATTTGTTAATCTTGGTTCTTATCTTTGACTTGTCAGGATGAAGTTGATGTATTTTCTGTTCTATTTAATATTGGCCAACGTCATGCGAATTTTGTTGTTGACATTATTGTGGGAGTCGCTGATGAGGTTAGTATGGAAATATATACCATGGCCGGATCTGCTGGTTATATTCTTCAAAATTTCAAATAATATGGATTCTATTTTTCATATATAACTCTGAATGAAGATGATCTCTTTGATTTTCTATCAACAGTGCGAGTGCTGTTTATGCCAATGGGCTTCAATTCATTGATTGGCCTGTCTGTTCATTGGCTGTCTTCTTACACCCATGTAGTAGCAATCCACTTGGGATTAATTTTGGTCTCTTAGTGACAAGATTGATCCAAATAGGTGCATTGAAATTACGCTAATGATAGTTTTTTGTTCACAGGTGCTTTTAGGAGTTAGGTTCTTTTTCTTTTTTTTTTTGGGTTTTTTTTTTTGGGGGCATTTTATCTTCTAATGGGCTACCCTCTTTTTTGGGGCTTTTGCTTCTTGGATTGCTAACATATCCCTGTGT
>QLOD02000013.1:904607-921252 GCA_003260245.2 Sideroxylon spinosum | reverse complement strand
GCGAGCAACGAGATGACCGTCGTGAGAAAACGTTGCCGCGAGCAACGAAGGTGACCGTCGTGATAACACGAGGAGTGTGGACTTCAACATCAGAGATTGCATTGCCTTCCTGAATTACAAGGGACTAGGACTTTTATGTTTTCTGCTGAATGACAAGGGACTAGGATTAGGAATTTTATGTGTGTGCAGTAAACGATCAATTTTATCCGGCTAATAAATTCTGAGAAATGGATTGGAACGATAACTATGCCAGCTGAGTTCTGGAGTCTAAGCCCGGTCCATGGATTCCCACGCCTCCTTTCCCCCTCCCCACTAATTACACTTTTCTACTTGTAATCATCACGCATAGGTGGTTTTTTTTGGTTCCCCGACAATAATTTGTGTTGGTTGACTTTTATTTATGAGTTAATAGCAACCTCTATATGTCCTCATTTATATATATTCTTTTTGTCCCCTTTTTATTAGGTTTGAAACTGGTGCTTATCAGATCAACTTACATGTTTTTGTGGTCTACCTTTGTATGTGCTTCAGATTGAGCCTTCTTGTGATGGCAAGTTGGACTTTGACTGTGGGAGAGTAGCTGCACTGCTGGTGTTGGCCATCTCAGCTCCACTCTCAAGTGAACAAAGTGCTTGCAGTATTCCACCTAGAATATTTTCTTACGCTGTCACACTGTTAGGGAGGATTTCTCATGCTTTGAATGATGTCATGGATCAGGATACCTTGTTGGCTTACTTGTCTCATTGCAGTAGATCCACAGTTATTTCTGCCACAGAGTTTTACTTCAAAAAGAAAGAGACATTCTTACCCATTGAAGACAGCATGCCAAATAATGCCCGTGGTGAGGTATGTGGTCCTGCTGAGATGCAATTTCAGCAATTAAATGATGGAACTCCTGAAATTCATTCTAAAAAAACACAGCACCCAAGGAAGGTAGGCATAACAGTTGTGCGTTGCCAGGTGGCAGATCATAATGAAATGAAGTCTGTTGAAGTTATACTTGAGAAGGTCAAAGATATTTGGCAGCTGATACAACTCGGCTTCACAGATGATGTACTAAGGACATTGAGGTTGGAATATATCATTGGTACCCTTATCTATAGAAATACATGTTATCTGTTTCCTTAACTTATTTTTTAGCTCTAGTTTGCGCCTTACTCTTGCAAAAATGTTCTTAAAAATGTCCTGGTCATTTAGGGTATTGCATTTCCGAGAATTGTCAGTTTGAACTTTGGGGAACCTCATGGACAATTAACTCTGTATGAAGATATGCTATGCATTTGTGTAATTCAGTTTGGTGTACATAGAAACTGAAAATTGTGGCTGGTTTTCTAAAAATAAACCATGCAAGAGACCAACATGGATTAAAATATTCTGTTCAATTATCACAAAAGAATTAAAATACATGAAATTTTCTCTATTACTTGAACTTTTTATAACCACTAAATACCTCAGTTAGTGTTTGTACTTTTTCTCTTTCGAATTGACAAATTCAAAAGACATGTTATGATAGCATAATCTTCTTTTGTCCTTTTCTTTCTTCGTAATGGAACTGCTTGTATTGGTACATGCATGTTGTGTCCCATCTTGCTGTTTGCATGTATATTATTGTGATCTTTGTTATTTACTGTTCTTTTTGGCATGAACAGGATTTTGAAGGAAGGGTTGACCGCATTCGCAACCAGCTCATATTCTAGTACATCAACTTTTACGTTGCAATATTTAAGGGTTGTGAAACTGCTGGCTAAGATATGGCAGCACTTTATCTTCCCAAGAAAAATTTGCTCTTATGGAATGGGTGAGTTGGGTCTCTTGTTGGAAAAACTAGATAGAAACCTTGGAGAAATGAGGTATCGGTTCATTGGGCTGGATAAACAGGAGGAGTTGCATATCTTGGAACTTGTACTCCTGAATTATATACTAAGGTTGTCGAGCACTGAACCCCTCTGTGATTGTACTACTACGAAAAAGTTGTACTCTACATTGTCAAGGGTTGAATTTCTGCAGGAGGAGATATCAAGTAGACCTTCAAATTTCGTGACTGAACTTAAGAAATCATTCCACAATTCTATTAACGAACCATTCTGCAGTCCATTACTGTTTCGGAAGTTAGTTGAATTTTTCTCCTTGGAGCATTTCACCTTCTCTGGAAAACTCAAGCATATAAAAGCAGAGTTGGGTGTTCATGATAATGACTTTAACAACCCTCTTCGCTTCATTCCAGGGCTTCCCATTGGTTTACCACTAGAGATCACTTTGTATAATATCTCGAGCAAGAACAGGTTGTGGCTACAGCTAGCTGTGCATGATGCTTTTACTGAATTTGTTTTTTTGGATTTGGACCAATTTGGAGGCAGCAACCAATTCAGGAAATTCACATTCACTGCTCCCTTCTACAAAACTCCAAAAGCAAATTCCTTCACATTGAGGGTTTGCGTTGGTATGGAGTGTTTGTCTGAGGATGTCCATTCATTCAAAAGACGTGGGGGACCAAAACGGGAGTTAGTTTATCTTTGCAAGGAAAAAGAAGTATTTCTTTTGATGCGTTGAAAAATTGAGTGGTTCATTTTTGCTTGGGTAAACAGTGGAGATGGGCTGATGAAACAGTAAAATATCCCTGTATTTGTTATGGACAATAGAGGGCTAATCATTTTGAAGCATAAGAGGTAGGCTGATGATTGATGTGCTCTAAGAAACTGAAGATGAACCATGTCCTGCAGCTCTGGTGTTGTTCAAAGAATGGTTTCCAAAAGTTACTGTTCTATTATAAAGCTGTCTGGGCATATGTTGAGCCTTGGTAGGCTTGGAGACTCCTAGATCGAAATGCTTCTGCCTGTCACTTCCACGGTATGCTTCTGTCGTATAAATTGTTACTTCTACTCTAGGTTTTGAAAGTAATCTGGCATTTGTGGTTTTTACCCATGTACGACAGGTTGGCACCTTTCTAGCCATAGGCAGTGAAAAAAGAAGCCTTGTGAAGGGATCGCACTCAATTCTAACCTTCCATCATCAGAAGTGGTCCATTCCAGACTTGTGGTTGCAGTTTGCAAGGTTAGACAGCCAGAATTATGTCAGGTTATCTGATGAGATACAGGTGCCGTGCATTTTTGAAGACTTTGGAGGATAACTTCACTGGAAGTAGTTTTTTCAGCAATCTGATCATCATTTCAGTTTTTTCCTCCTGCCAAGTAAAGTGGTCCTCATGGTGTTAATAAAAACCGTTGTAGGATTTTTGCCTGGAGTTCTAGTCTATTGTCCCAATTGTGCACTCTATTTTTGGAGTCAGATGAAGGATTTGTATCTCTCTCTCGATTTCATTGTCTTGTATGAATGGAAAATCTTTTTGTTACTTCAATTTAATGTCAGATATCCAAAATCCATTTCTGATGGTTATGTAATTTGATAAACCCTGACGATCGAAGCATCAGTAACTCGGATGAATGGAAACATTATTCCCTTGAAAGCCATTTGTAGGTGCTTGAGAATTTCTGTCAATGAACTCAGGTCGGATCTCACTCCCTTCAGAAGTGGTGACATTGAACAGGGGAGAAACTGGTGCGTCCGTTCATGTAGCCAGGGAGAGAGAGGTACTTAAATCTGCGCTCTCGTTCCTTTTTTTTTTTTTAATTCGAAAGGATTTAATTAGGGGTGGATGCATTTAAAAACTTATTTTGGAAATATATTTTACGTATTTATATATTATTTTTATTTATATTTCTTATAACAAATAAGTTTTCATATTAAAATTTTGAATAAATATTTGTTTTTATCTAAAAATATACTTTTAAAATATTTTCTTTTTAAATAAAGATACATAAATGAGGATCAAACTTAGGGTGGACCCCCCCCCCCCCCCCCAAAAAAAAAAAGGAGCTGTCTTCTTCTCTAATGACAATACCCCGCTTCGTCCCATACAATTTCTATTACAAAATTACGTAATTTCATGCACCTTGTCAAAATAGCAGTATGCATTTGCAAAAGTTCGCGGTTTAGAAAAGGATATCAGAATTATATCACGTAGAAGATGGCAAAACCAGCAGCAAACAAGTTCATTAAAAGAACCCCTCCCCCCTTCTCTAACATGATTCCTCGCGATGCTCTGTATATACATAAAAACAATAGATGAGATTAAAAACTTCTCTCAATGCCTCGAACTTTTAAAGAACTTGGAACTGGTACTCTCGAGAGCCTTCACCACTTTACAGAACAAAAGCTGAGGAGAAGCATCTTTTTCCAATAGCCCTCAGGTTGGTTACTTGCCACCCCCGACCCTCCTCATAATGTTCAACCTACCATTTTATTAGGGACAATAATTAAAAGTCAGATGATGTATTTTTTTCACAGTTACGAAATAAGAATGGATGGAAAACTAACGTACTTTATCTACAATAGTTTCGCCTGTTTTCACCCCTCCGATTACATATATAGATTCCTTAAAGACAACAGCAGCAGAATATCCTCTGGATTGATCCATTGACTCCCCAGTCGTCCATGAACCAACACGAGGATCAAAAATTTCAACACTTGGAACCATTGCATTTCCATCATAACCACCTATAGCGTATCTGCAAAATGAATGAACACCATACATAGTGCATTTTTAGGCTGCATACCAGCAACTTTTATATATTATTAAAAACGATTTAAGTATACAGCAATATCACCACGTCAAACCAAAAAGTAGGCAGAGATTTTCATATCAGGTGCTTGTCAGCAATATATTTAGCAGTCCTCCATTTTTTATTATGGAAAAAAAGAATATGCACTTGACATTGTTTTGAGATTGTTATTACGAATGGACAAAATTTTCTGTATCCCCAAGTTGTGAACCGTAATCAGCCAGCAACAGTTTTAACATCTTAACAAAAAAGACACTTTAAGGGTTAGAATTTCATCTCTAATTAAATACAGTGCAGAGTTCACACAAATCCTGTGGGCTCGTGTGCTAGGTTCATATTATGGAAAAATGAAAAGCTGAGGAAAAAAAAAAAAAGAAAATTTGAGGGAGGAAAAAAAGAAGACATGAATGAACTTACAACTTTTCATTCAGAACCACCATTGAGTGACAGCCTCTCTTCGTGTTCATACTTTCAATGCTGGTCCACGAATGTTCTCTGGGGTCAAATCTTTCAGCAGACCTGAGGGTATAAGATAGTCAGGGAGCTGGTGAGGCAGTTGCTACTGGAGAGACATTGCAGCCAACAAATTGAAGATAAAATGATTAAAAATGTATCTCGTCATCGGCAACCAATAAGATTTTTCAGGATGAAAAAGGGGATAGCTGGTACTTTATTACAAAGGAAACTTAATTCTAGTTCAACACAAACATATTTCCTTCTATATCCACAACAAGCGGTACTACAATGACCATGAAAACTTCTTACTTCGTGGTGCCCATCTAATAAACGAGGTAAACGAAAGAATAAGCAAGAAAAACTCTTCTCGCTTCAGGAAGAGGGAAGTTCTAGTTCTTTTGAAAGTTGGGACAAGACGAAACTGCAATTCAACAGTAACAGTGTATCTGTATTCCAGATCTCTGCATAGTACTCCTGATTAACCGCAAACCTAAATAATATAGCAAAGTACGAAAAAAATTATAATCCAACCTGGAGGGCATGCATAGTGATCAGTAAAAGAACTTTAGTAACAAGTGACTGGTGCACAAAACCCATATATTTCACGACTCAACCCCTTTATAGATATTACTGCATACACATCCTGAGTGCACACTGCACATGGGCCTGCATGAATATAGTTCAACAGGAAATAAGATGAAGTGGGTCTGATGTCTTACTTCAAATAATCCTTGCCATTGTATCCACCAACAGCATAGATTGCACCATTGAGCTCTGCTGCAGCAAGAGCAAATCTCTGTAAAAACAAAATAAGCATACCAGTGGCTCAAATGTTAAACTATTATTCCAAGTATAAAACCTCAGTGCAAAACTAGGGCATAGCTGAAATACAAAGGAGGATGCATCTAGAAAGAAATTAGTCTTCGTAAGGGGCTAACTCTGTAATCTGAAAAGGCAGTGTGATGAAAAGCCTATATAAAATCTCAAGGTCTGGAAATTATCATACTGTTGAAGGAAATCGCTCTTTTAAATGACTTATTCCTTGTTGAACAGAAAATCTACTAAAGGTTATATTCCTCCAATACCATTTTCTAATGTTTCAATTATTTCAATGGCCATTATTATTCGGCTGAATATATCATCTATGACGTGGATAACACAGATATTGTACTTCTTTAATGCAGAAATTGTATTCCTTCTTTATTTAGCTTTAGAACAGATTAAGCTACAAGAGCAGGGGCAAGTAAGAAGCCTCACAAGCAAATTCACATAACCTAGTATAATAAAGCCCACAATAAAAGCAATTACCTTTTGTAGCATTGACCGTGTAGAAATCCAGTGTCCAACATCTGAATCAAACATTTCAACTTCTGCAAAGCAATCAGCCCCATTTCCCCCACCAATTGCGAAAATTTTGTTATTTAGAGTGACACCAGCCAGACTACCCTTTTTGACATTCAAAGATGGGCGCATAGTCCACTTGTTATTGGCTGGATCATAGGATTCAACTTCACAAAAAGAGATTGTCAAAGTTAGTAACATTAATATTTATGTAAACCACAAAGTTAGAAAGAGGAGGGGTGCAATCTAATACCTGTTTCATACCACAGAGTACCATTTCCACCACCAAATATGTAAAACTCGCCATTCAATCTGGCAACAGAGGCGTATGAACGAACAGAGTTCATTGGCTGAAGAGATTTTATCACATCGTGTGCAGGTGAGTAGGAATCCAGTGCTGATAACCATGATATACCATCATATCCTCCCACAAGAAATATCAACTCATCGAGATCAAGTTCAAGATCATCAGGTGGCTCCACGGTAGTTTCATTGACGTGTACCATAGAAGGATGCAACATTGATTCAAAAGTCATACACTTATGTTTAAGCTGTTGAATTTCTGTTTCTGCCTCAACCTAAAAGCCAGTAAAAAGGTTTTCAACCAACAAATGGAGATGACTATATGATAGATGTGCAGCACTGCTTGGAACATGGTTCGCATAAATCTATTTTAGGGTCGAAAGGCAAAGGCAAAGACAGAGACAGTTTCTTGTCCTTTAAGAGGGAAGATCAATCTGAGCTCATTTGGAATAGAACAACAAATATAAAGGAGAAAGAAGCTAAAGGGATAAACAGTGATAAACTGAAAAAACATGCCAAACATACACCACTATGTTTAGGAACAAGGACAAGATCGCTCATACTTTGCATCAGTGGATTTCTTAGCCATCTAAGTTGGACACGTCAGTAAATATACCCCTCTATTCACGAATTTATGTATCTTGATGGCCTATTGCCTTTCCTCCAATAACTGTCACAATAGTTTCTTACTCCACATACCTTGATTTCATCCACATATAAGTGCAGGTGAAAAATTTTTCATCCATTCTACGAATTTATGATTGCAAGCTTTACACTACTTGAATAAGAATATTTTCAACAACAGTTCGGATGTATGTGTTTATTCTTTTATTTATTTTTTATCTTTAATGTTGCCAACTCCTGAAAGGAGGGCAGGAAACAAAAATTAGATTTATGGCGCAAAGTGCAGTGAAGGTTGCTAACTTGATTAGTATTAGAAAAAAGTGAGATAACTTGATAAAAGTTGTAGATTCGTAATTCATGCAATGTGATAAAAAGTAAATAACTTTTAGAAGTTTTAGAGATTTTGGAGAATTATAGCATGTCAAATGTGCCCAAAATATATTAGAGAATGGAAAAATTCAAAATCCATGACAATGCAAGATATACCAGCTTCTGTTCCAGAATACCCATCTTGTGAATTTGTTCTGTTTTAAAAGCTTTTAGTTCTTCCATTCCTTGCATCAACTGCACAAGTGGATGAAATAATTAGAGAACAATTTTAATAAAAGAACAAATAACAGAAATGCACCTGATGGAAAGCTAAGTGATGGGTGGAGAACTGAAATCTTTAATACCCGAGCAATGACAGCAGGATAATCAAACGAGTCAACATGATTCTCATTAAATTCTTCTGAATTTATCTGCGTCTCCAAAAAGCCATCACTGCCTGAGTGCACATCATTTGCAGCAGCAATATCTTCCATACCTGTTAAATGTGGGTTTGAGCGTTCTCGATCGAGAGCCAATTCTTTTAGTTTCATGTAAATAAGGTCCTTCTCCTCTCTCTCCAACACTTGTTTGCCTGAGCGATTTTCTAACGTATGACTGTTGGCATCTAAATAAGTGACATCTGAAGAACCAACTCCATTGGAATTTAAGGGATAAGGAAAATCAACTTCTGAGACCATTGGCTTTAAAACTTCAATTTCCTCTCTCTTGTCGTGTGAGGGCAGAGCTTGGAATAGAGTTCTCCACTTTGCAGTATTCTGAGGAGCACAAGTTCCTGGGGCAACTGCTAGAGATGATAATAAAGACATCAACTTACTTGTTTGAGCATGGTCCAACTCAAACCAAAAATGGTTTTGATTGTAGTAGTTGTCAATAATTATTGGCTTAAATTGTTCTTCAGACAATGGATGGCATCGCAACCGGACACAAATTTGAACCTTGTAAAAGAAACAACGATTGATTACTAAATCTTTATTTGATCATAATCCAGCATCTCTGGAACATAACCATGAAACTCAATAAGCAAAATAGAAAATCTCATAAATACCTGAGCAGGATATGGAGTTCTTTGCGAACCATCCATTGTCCATGCATATGGATTAATATTCATCTGGCCTGAGCTAGCAGCCTCAAAGATGCCATGAAGTTTCCTATCACTGTAGTTAAACAGAAACAATGGCAGACCTGGATCAATATACTTCACATATGTAAAGTGTTGAGCTGGTAAGCCTGTAAAATTAAAAAAAAAAAAAAAAAAAACATTTTTCATAGGTTTCGAAGGCAAATAAGATTATAAGAATGCCAAAATAGTCTAATAACCTAATGCTTAATAGAAATACGAGTTCATAAAAGATAGAATGATGTGATCTAGATTTATGAGCAAAAGGCCAATAATACTATGATTTGCTACCAGATTGCAGATTACTGACCAAATAGTTGCTTGAAAAGACATTCTTTTATGGTGCTGTTCTTGCAACCAAATATGATGCCACCAAGGTGATTCTTACTCAGATTTCTACTATTTACAGGGTTGGCTGCCTGATTTGGAGTTGAAGGTGCACTTTCATTTAGTTTGAATGTTTGTGTCCTCCCCCCTACCTCCATCCTGTAATTCAACTAGACGAAACTATCACTAGTTAAAAGCAAGAAATGAAATTATTGTGTAAACTGGTAAAGTAAAACAGGCATCAACAAATTCTCGAAATGTGTGCAAAATCATGAGGCATAACTATCGGTGCCCATGTAGACAGATCCAAAATGTTACAAAAAAAATAAATGATCTGATGTATTTAACTTGCAAAGAAGTGTAGGATAGTACTGTGACATAAATTGATGATCTCAAACAACAAGAATAAGTTAATAGTTGCAAATGCATATGAAGTAATCCCGCCATATAACCATATACATTTTCAAAATAGAATGCAAAATCATTGTGCACCTGCTCAGTCTACTTAATTTTTACCATTATTATTTTCAAAACAAATTCTTCCACCTTTTATCCATTTCCTAAAGTAAGAATTATTTGAAAGTGTACATTCATAATTTAAATATAATGCACTTAGAGGAAGAATAAAGCATTTCAACATACTTAACTTAGCAAAGCCTTAGTCCCAACCTAATTGCGGTTAACAACATGAATTCTCTCCCTCTATCATTCTTGTTACGAGTTATGTTTTTCGTAGATAATATGAAATTAAATAGTTCCTAACAATTTTAGTCCACGTGATCTTAAATCCCTCTTTTACTTGGAGCCGGTACAGTCTTAGGTCTATGTTGGATATGACCAAACCAGCGTGAACAACCTTCTCTAAAATTCTCTTCTACCAGTGCCACCCCAAGTTTCCAACAAGTCTCAAAGAAACTAATTAAAAATGATACAGATACCCCTTTCATCATCAATGAGGTCGTTTCTAATTCTTTCGCCCTAAATGCTCACAAACCAACTCCCCTTCCATACTCCTTAAGAGATGGAAATCTTTAGGAAATCCCACCAAAGATTACCCTTTGGTATATAATTTTGAGAATCTCAAGCAGGGGAGATAAAAGAGGAAACTATCATTAGTTTTGTGAACCACGGTATTTCCATTTTCAATAGCTACAGGAATGATTCTAAGTTCTCTGGATCAATCACTTGCAGAGCTCATTCATGATTAACACAAGAGCATTCCAAAAGGTTCTTAACTCAGGCCAATAATTTGCCTTTTGTTTTTTTCCTTTTCTACTCCACTTCCCACCCATAAACCACTGCTAAAACTTGTTAACCCATTCTTTCCATATATTCTCCTCTCAGTATTCTTTTCACTTTTTCCCTTCAGTGAAACCAAATATCCAATGCCCTTTCTTTTCTCCAGCCCAAAATCCTGGTTACTCCTGTTGCTACCGTAATACGCAAGCATACCTAAATGTGTAAATACATTTGTGGCTGTTGAGAAACAATTAAAGAAGGCTGATCTCAAGCATTTTCCTCACTCGCATGCCAATGGAGACACAGAGAGTTACAAATAAGAACCAATACAAAAGAAATGCAAACCCAAGTTAAATTGCACTTGACAAATTCGCCCACATTGAAACAAACCCTAGAAACCCAGAACCATCAAGAACTCGAAGCAGAATGAAATCCCCTACAATCCCACCATGCAACTCGGCGATTTGGGAGTAGAAAAGGCAAAGCTCGTGCCACAATAAAATTCTCATACCCAACATCGAATGCGAAAGAAAATCAAAACCCAACAGTCAAAAAGCTCATCAACTTGTGTTGCACAATAATCGATCAATTCCATGTGAAAAAAGCTAGCTTGTTATACGCAACTAAATGCATATCGACGCGCACGCATATAAAGAAGACGCATACATCTGAACGATCACGTCCACGCGCACACATATATGTGTGTGTGTGTACATACAAATTATTTATAGAGAGAGAGAGAGAGAGACTGTGATTGCGAACCTGAATAGGGAGTGAACGGAAGGAAGCAAGCAAGCAAAGCTTGGAGAGACAGAAGCCCGGGCTGCAAGCGGAAAGAAACGAAGCAGCAGCCAATGCCAGTTGTATTTTTTATTTATGATTAAGGGCGATAAATGACAACCGTGTGTCTGGTGTATAAAAGGAGTGGGAACTCTTTCAATAAAACAATAATAAAAAAAAATTGTAAGTTTGATAACAATTTATAAAAAATTTTAAAAAAAAGTTAAAGAATATTAGAGAAAACTAATAAAAATTAAAAAACATTAATAAAAGTTAGAAATATGTTTAGTAAATTTTAGTAGAGAAAGATACAAAAAAAAAATGAAATAGTAAAAATTGATGATTAATAACAAATAATAAAAAATATATTACAGTTAAACTACTTCGTATCAAATATATATATTTTTCATACTCCTTAAAATATGAGTTAGATATGTGGTATGATTATTCTATTATTTCTTAATAATATAACTATGATATGTGGAGATTTGATTAGTCAAAATCTTTAAAATTATTATATTTTAGATTTTGTTATATTTTATGTACTATATCATAAAGTAAATATATTTTATTATAAAAATTATATTTATATATAATAAATAAAAGCATATGAAATTTATATTTTTTAATCATATTTGTATCTTCATTTTTAAAATTATTACAATTTTGTTACCTATATCCCAAATCTGTATTTATGTTTACACTAGTGTCTCGTCCTTTTTAAAGGCACAGGACCCTCACACAGTCCTTCCTCTCTCTCTTTGTCACGTCATATATGTCTCATCGATCTGAGATATATTGTATAATAGATGTTTATTAGGTGATAGCTGCCTGATTGCATCAATAAAATACCTAATATATGATAAAGAGGTGATAAATAAACTATTTATCCATATAAATTATATTTATTTGTAAAGAATTTGTATTTACTAACCAAGAATTATTCGAAGAAACAAAAGGAAAATGCAGAAAACATGAAGCATTTAGGCTATGTTTTGATATGTGCGAATGAAATGGAATAGAATAAAATAAGAGGTGGGAATGGAATGCTTATTCCATTCCTTTGTTTGATTGCCAATATGAAATAATTAGAATCGAATAGACATTTAAAATTTCATGCTATGATTATATATTTTAAATATGATAAAAATTACTAATAATAATTTTTTAACAACTATAAAAATAGAATTTATTCTGAGTTTGAGTAAAAAAGAGCCTAGAGGTAAAACGGTCGTTTTAAAATTCAAGTTCAAATTGGGCTAATTTTTTTTTAAACTATTAGAAAATGAGTTAATAAGTATGTTTTAATCTTTTAGAATGTCTAAAATACAAATTTTGCCAAAAAAAAGTCCATCGGTAAAATAGTCATTTTATAGTTTAAATTTAGATCTGTATAAATTTGTCCAAGTATTGAAAAATTCTATAAAGGATATTATTTTTAGCCTTTTAGACAACTTAAAATATTAATTTGGATTAAAAAAATGAACCAAGGGTAAAATCGTCATTTTATAATTTGAGTTCAGATTGAGTTGAAAATTTATTAACTATCAAGAAAACCATCCATAAATATTTTTTTTAAACCTTTTGGAAGCCCAAAATGCAAATTTGGGCAAAAACGAATCAGGAGTAAAATGGTCATTTTACAACCTGAATTTGGATGAGATCAAAATTTGTTTAATTATTAAATAATATGAAAAAATATTTTATTAGCATTTTGAAAGCCCAAAATATGATTTAAAAAAAAAAAAAACCTGATCTAGGGATAAAATAGACATTTTAGCTAGAGTTCGGACCTAGTTCGAAAATAAGAATAATGGGTAAAATAGTCATTTTAAAACCCAAGAGAATAATTACGAAAAATTTTTATTACAAAAGAATTGGTTTTTTAATTTATTTTTTAAAAATTTTTGGATCAAATTTTAAATACAATGGAATAGTCGTTCCACCACATAAATTGTGAAATGTCTTTTTCCACTTCACATGGGAATGACTATTCCCATAGAATAGCATTTCAACTTAACTTTTGGATACCAAACATGAGAATAGGATAAAATGAAAATGAATTCCATTATGATCCATTATATTCCCATGTTTCAAACATATTCTTAGAATATTTTGACAAGTTGGTTTTATTTCTTTCATTTGTGCGTGCGTATCCATGTGTGCAGAGAGAGAGAGATGCCCGACGGAGGACATGTCTTTTACATGTGAGAATCATATTACTAAAGACAGCACAGATGGGATGAGTCCAGAAAAATGGAAAGTCATTTCATGAATGGTTAACTCTTTATGTTCATTATTTATATATTTGTTCATTTTTTAAGCACCACATTCTCGACATTCTGTGCTTGAAACACACATACATATATGTACGTAGATGTCACTAATCAACATATGCAGCGACAGAGTTAGAAAATTCTATTAAGATTTCTATCAAGATGGACATTAATTATAAAACATATAAATAATTGATGAGAAACATGAAATGAATAAAGAAAGAGTTTGACTATTTGAAAGGAGAATAAGAGAAAGAAAAAACTAAAAGTGTGATTAAATATTTTTAGTTGTATTAGATAGATTAAATACAATTAGGTTAAAATTTGTTTTTCATTAGGTGGATACAATTGATATAGGGTTAATTTATTGTTTTCTTAAATGGACATAATTAGTATTGAATTAAAAAAAAATTTCTTCTCTTGAATGAACACAATTAAGTGCGTAGGATAATATAAAAGAAAAAATAGTGCAAATTTTTTCTATGAAATAGGGCACGTGCCCACCTGGGCTAGCCGTAGCTCTGCTCCTAAACATATGCTTAAAGCAAGAGAAGCTTGGAACTTTTCACGACCCAAAATTCTCATCTTCTGCACAAGTATTGTGGATTAGCCTTAATTATAAATCTCAATATTGAAGGGGAAAAATGACTAAAGAAAACTCACCAAGTCCACTCATTTCTTACTAATGGTTTATAACTTGAAGAATCTGACTGTCAAAATTGTAAGAAACATGAGATAGCCATTCCATGGTCATTTATGCAAAATAATTCAAAACCTGGAAGAATAAATAGAAATTATTCACTGCTCGTTCTCAGTTTTGAATTTATACATATATATCAACCTACCCTCTCTCTCTCTCTCTCTCATTAGAATCCTTTGCTCAACAACTCAAAGTGTGAACTCCCAGTCCAAGCACCTCCTTTCTAGGAGAGCGCCTTACTACTGGCTTAATTACAAAGTTCCATATGCGCTTGTGAAGCAGAGTTTCTCAACTATCCCAAGCTGAGGTAAAAATCCCTATGAAGAGATCGAAGAGAACCATCAACAAATAAAAAGTACCAGCCACATTTCCATATGTATACAGCTTCTCAATACTCTAATATTCAAGAGAAATGCAGACGTTGTTCTTGAAAAATCAACAGAATTATCACTCCAACCTGAAAGACACGTTCTGCTTCGACACTGTCAAAACAAAATTGAGGACAGAGCTCTTACAATGGAAGAAAGCAAACAATCTAAAATTGGATTTCTTAAAGGAAAGAAATTCTCCCAAACTTCTGACTGGTAATATACAGAAAGAGCATGGAGCTGAATAGATTTTGGCTATATTTTGTTCCCATACGTGCATGTCTGCAAGTGCACCGTCTGGTACTTATGTAAGCTAATAGTGGAATGTCAACTTCAACTTCCTCAGGCACGCAAATCACAATCAAAGCACACAATATTATTATTGCCCATCCTAGAATAAAGTTACTACCATGTAGCCCCAGTAGTTAAGAAACTAGTGGCACTTTTAAACAGAAATCTGATTACCCAACCGAGTAAATACTTGTTTCCCACTTTTGCTCTCTCTCGGATCTTGTATGTGTATAATCTCATGCATATGAGATTTGATTATGTATCACATGATTATCCATTCTCCTTTCGTCCTTAATAAATTTCATTTTCTTTCTCCTCAATTCAAACTTAATGGGAAGAGTTTTCTTTCAAAGAAAAATATCATTTATTTAAAAAAATAAAGAAAATGAGTGTGATGCGCACAATTAAGTGACATTTTTTATGGCCTTTTGGGTGTGTGTAATCTTATAACTTTTACAAGTTATTTACTATTTAAATCATTTAAGCTACATAATTTAAACCAAATCTCTTAACGTTAAGTTCATAAATATAAACCAAAGCGCAAAGGTGTGTTTATTTATGGGATATAAATGAGAATTGGAGATGTAGTCTTCCTTATTTGACCAATTTAATTTTAATCATATTTTTGATTTGCATTATTATATATTCAGATTGGACTTTATATTCTCTAAAATATGAATGTCCTTCAAAAAATTTCCTATTACATTTCATATCAAATTGCATACTTTATCCTACTTTATAACTCACTAACCAACACTAAAAACAAAATAATAATAACTCCATATAAAAAATTAATTTCATACAGTATCTAGGCTCTGTTTGGCAGCATAAAAAAAATCAAAAAGTACCAAAAGTTACTAAAAGTTGTACTTCCTTCTAATCCAATTTTACCACCTATCACCTTTATGTCAAATCTTTATACTTTTACTGTAATTTTTTGTTAACTTTTTTTTTATCCGAACACCCACCTAATCCTCTACATCCAATAATATTATTTATACTCCATCATCCAATCCTTTTAATCAAACATATCCTAAGACTGGCGTTTGGTTGTGAGAGTAAAAAAAGGGGATAAGGGTATGTAGTCCATGGGCTCCACTAATGCAATGTTCATTGTGTCATTTGAAATGACGAATGACTAAGCCAACTTGATTAGCAATCTGGCAAAAATGGTGGATGAACCATCCCTAAGTGTTGAGATATCCCACATCGGTTGTAGAAAAGGGATGGTACGAGCATATAAGTGTAAGAGAAAGTCTCATCATATGAGTTAGTTTTTAGAGGTGAGAGAGGGAGTATATGAAGAGAGAGATTGTTGGGGTATCCCACATCGATTGTGGAAGGGTTAGTGGTCAGAATGGGAATGAGAGAGGCTGAAGACGATCATATCTTTTAAGTCACTCGAAGGGTATTTGGAGCCCAAATTTTCACAAAAAACTCTATAAAAACTTTAAAAGTTTTTAAATTCCTCAATCAAAATTTATTACATGTTATTTTTATATCATTTCAACACTAACTTTTTATTTTTATTTTTTTAGCATTTTTTAGAAATCCAAAGGCTCTTTTTATATATCATCAATCAAATACTAAAAAAATAATTTTACATACAAAAATTAATCCCATATTATATCTAATCCTGTATATTATCATATAATATTACTTGTAACCATCGTGCAATCCACCAATTAAGCATAGCCTCAATCGGCAAAATTTGCCAAAGCTGACTGTTTGGGAGAAAAATCGACACTTAGGAGCCGATTGGATGGTGTTAAAATTTTAGGGTAATAAGTTTTAGACGGGGTATAAGATAAGAGGAGGTATTAGTTTTAGAGGGTTGGCCCACGTTGATGTGATGTTTATGGAGGGGGATAACT
>QLOD02000013.1:872490-899035 GCA_003260245.2 Sideroxylon spinosum | reverse complement strand
TATTTATTAAAAATAATTTAATAAAATATATTCAATATTAGTTAAATTAATTAAATTAAATTAATTATAAATTTTCAGTAAAATAATTAATTTAGTTTTATTATTTATTAAAAATAATTTAACAAAATATATTTTATATTGATTAAATTTAATATCTTTCTTAGAGGGGAAAGAAATAGTAAAATCTCAAAATTTAAGATCAATTCATTCAATATTTCCTTTTTTAGAGGACAAATTACTAAATTAAATTAACTAAATTAAGAAAATATATTTTATTAAATTATTTTGTTAAAATATCATTGTTAAAGTAAATTATATTTTATCTAAATTATTTAATAAAATACATTGATATTAATTAATTTAAATTAATTATTGTATTAAATTAAATTTTTTTATTTATTAAAATAATTTAATAAATAATATTTCATATTAAATAAATTTAATTATTTATTAAAATAAATTAATAAAATATATCACATATTTATTTAGATAATTTATTTAATTAAATTATATTATCTATTAAAAATAAATTTAATTTAATAAAATATTTGAATAAAGTAATTTATTTTAATATGATAAAATAAAAATGGATAAAGTAATAAAATTCATAAAATGTTTGCAAAAGAAAAAGAAATAGAGTGAAAACAAATTTTTTTCTATTTTCATTTTTTCTGTTTAAGTTCATTTTTTTGGAAACAAAAAAACATAAACAGATTTAACAAACATATTTTTGTTGCCAGTTTATAAAATTTTGAAAATATAAACAGAAAAACAGAAAACAAAAACGTTACCAAACGGGGGCTTACTAATTTGTTTTGTTATTTTTGTTTTCTTTGTTTATTTATTTTAAACTAATTTTTCTTAATTATTTTTTATGAGAATCATTCGCTAGTTAGAATTTTAAGATTATACTAATCAAATAATAGAATATGACTGACAACCTCACATTTTTTTTTAATATTTTAGCTTTCAAGTCCACTCTTAGGTCATTTGCAAAATCAAATAACCTAAAAAATTTTAAAAAATTCTAACATTTTCAAAAAGTTTGTCAAAATCCATTTGAACAAACTATTATATTGCATTCCAAAAGATTTTACTAGATTTTTGAAAAAGTTAGATTGACATTTTATACTAAAAAGATTCAAAAAATTTTCAAAACTTTTAAAGTTTTTTACTAAAATTTTGTCACATGTCACTTCATATAACTTTAATAATTTTATGGCTCCTTTTGGAGTAAAACAAAAAATATAAAACTCTATAAATCTTTATAAACACGAATTAAGAGACTGTAAAATTTAAATTTTTTACTCACTACACAAAATATGAGACATTAACTTTTATAAATTTATATAATTTTATACAACTCCAAACACAAACATCCAACCATCATTTTATAATAATTGTTTACACTTCAAATTTCAAAAAAGTTTATTTTTGATTTTTTTATACTCCAAACGGCCCTTTAATATGAAATTAGGTCGTATTGAGCCTAAAAAAATATAAAATTCCATAAAACTCACTTTTTTCAAAATTTTACCCATTTCATTAAATTTTTGGAGCTCCAAATATATAATATATAATCAGATCATAGACTATATAAATAAATTACCTTCAAACCTAATAGATAGATTTTTTTTTTTTAACTCAAGCCAAATTTATTTAACAAATAAAGTTAAAACTCAATTCATTTATTAAAAATGTCAAGCTAGAAAATAACTCACAAATAACTTAAGGGTAAATTACACCTACTTCTCTTTAAAATTTGGATAATTATACTTAGTATCCACAACATTTAAAAATCACACTTATTTCTTTTATTTTAAAATGTTATTAACATTATTTGGGTAATTACGCTTAGTATCCACAATATTTAAAAATTACACTTGTTTCTTATATTTTGAAATATTATTAACATTGTTTGGGTAATTACACTTGCTTCTTTTATTTTAAAATGTTATTAACATCGATCCTCTTATGATAAAAGATGTCTCCAAAGCTTAAACTAATAAAAATTTTAGGTCTTTTTTTTATCTATCTATCTCTCTCAATTCTCTTCGTTTTTTTTTTATAACAAAAGTCCTCTATAAAAATTTACTTTTCTTAGTTTTTGTTTATTTTTGAAAATTTTTGTAAAAAAAATTCATGGAAATATGAAAAAACAATGAATAAAATAAAAAAACATAAAATTATAATTATTTTAACGTGTCTTCCCGGTATGTTTATCAAATATGAGATATGTGGTGCGTTTGGAGCTCCATAAAATAAAACAAACTCTACAAATCTCTAAAAACACGAATTATAAGATAGTATAATTTAACTTTTTTACTCACTGTACAAAACACGAGACATTAACTTTTACAAATTTATATAATTTTACACAACTCCAAACACACCAACGATGAGTTGCGAATTGAGAATTCAACCCCTCAATCTATGTTGGATGAAAAAACAAATCCTATATTTTTGTACTCAAGGGGAGAGAAGATGGAGATTACTTTTGTTAAAATAATTGTAACCTTTTACTTTTCAGTGAGCCCTACAAGTTTGAAAGTTGCGCTACAATGCACATGCCTCTTCCCTGTGGCCCCCAAAACTTACTTATTTTCACCACTGTCCAAGTTACCTTGGGAAAACGTTTGGTGTCTAACATTAGTGACTAGATGAATGGAATCATTTTATTATGTCAAATATTTCATAATAATAGGTTTAAGTGTAAATTTTAAATGTTAAAAATAATTCACTATAATTATTCAAGGGATATTCAGGGTTTCAAAAAAGTTTTAAAAAAATAAAAAATTGATGTTGATATGATATAAAAGTGATACATAATGAAATTTGATTAGATGAATTTGAAAAATTTTGAAATTTTTTGAAATATTTTGAAAAAATTTAGGAATGCAAAGAGTCCCTTGGTAACATTTAGATACGGTAGTTTCTATCTCAAATTTTTTATGTAGTGTATTTGAGTTTTGAGAAATGCAAAACAAGAAATAAAAAAAATTAAAAAAATTTATACTTGCTTTCAATTTGATTTTAAAAATGATTAAAGATAAAATAACAATTGAGTAACAAATATACATAAAGGAAAAAAAAACATAAATAGGTATAATTTCTAAAAATATTTTAGAAAATGTCTTAAAACTATTTAAATGACATTTGGTTTGTTTTTATGTTTTCCGTTTTTGTTTTATCTATTTTATGTTTTAAAAATCTTAAAATAAAGAAACAAAAAATGTTTTTTTTTTGAGATTTTTTTTTGTTTTTGATTAAAAATGATCAAAACGACTTTTCTCTATGTTTCATTTTATATGTAAATCCATTTTTTATTTTCTAAAACAAAAAATTACAAGTAACTAAATATATTTTGAGATATTTTCCTTATTTTCAAAGCGTAAAATAAAAATTAGTTTAAAACAAAAAAATAGAAAAACAAACCAAATACCACCATAGTAAAGCAAAAAATGTGATTTGGTGATTAAATCTAAAAATTAATTTTAAAAGAATACTAAAAATGCATATATAATTTAGTGGCATATTGACATGCAAAAAAAAAAAAAGTAAATAACAGAAAACATTAATTTAATTTCAATAAAACAGAAAAAATCCTCTTCTCATTTTTTTTTCTTTTGTCTCCTCAAGCAATCAAAACTGTATGAAATAGATTTCAGACACTCTTTTTACTTTTCTTTGGCCCACGTTTTTATCCTACTAAAACAAGAGGATTGAAAAGACCACGGTGGCTTTGGTGGGAAGAGTGATTAATGGGTCCTAAGCAAATATTAGCATCCAAATAAGGACTAACATTACCCTTTTCAAAGCTTTCAGACTCCAAAAACTACCCCTTGTCCGCCCATCTCATCGCCCGGTGAAGAAGGAAAAAGTTATTTTATTTAAACTTTTTATCAAAACACTGTGATTGAGTTTGGAGTGATAAAAGATTAGATAAAAATGAGATAAAATATAAGTTTGTAATACGTGTAATGAGATAAAAAGTAAATAAGTATTGGATGTTATTGGAGAAACCTTGCAGTCCAAACGGTGCCATTGATGATATATCGATGATACTATTAAAATAAAAAATAAATGTGGGGAGTCCCTCCCTTTTAAATTGTAGTGGTATAATATTACATTTAAACAAGGGTTGACTTGAAAAAAAAAATAACTTTTGAATTGTTTAACTAATTTTGTCTTATATAAATTTTTTTATTTGTTTTGATAATTTTTAGAATTGTTATTTATATTTATAAAAAATATTTCCAACTAAAAAAATTATAAAAAATACTTTCAACTAAAAAAATTTATATGCTCATAAAAGAAAGTTATTTCATTAATTTTTTATTTTTTATTTTTGGAAACAAACTATCAAGGCTCTATTTGGATTACCAAATTCCAATTAAAAAAAATTCTAAAAATATTAGTACATGAATTATGAGATTATAAATTTTATTAATTTTATTAATTTTTTGTTACTTCAAATGTATAAAGAAATTAAATTTTAATAAATGGTTATATAAAATGGGTGGTAGAAGCTCCAAAAAATAACCAAAAATGTGATTTAGGTAACTTTTTAATATTTGAAACTTAAATATAAATAATTTCAACAAATTTTTTAATTTTTTCTATTAGAATTTTTTAAAAAGTGTTGAAACTTTATTAGAATTTATAAAAAATATTAATGAAATCTATAAAAATTTATTAGTCCTTATAGATAATTTATATACATTCACTTAGTTCAAAGTGAAAAAAAAAATTATCGTATAATTATAGAATTTTTTAGAGTTTCAAATTTTTTTGGGTTTTTTTTTTTGTTGGGTGTTCAACGAGGCCGAAATAAAAAAAAAAAAAAATCGGAAAATACTCCTTAAACTAACCTTTCAATACTTACCCCAAAAAAGAAAAGAAAAACGTTTTAATAATTTTCTATTGAGTTGAGGCCCATATCTGCACTGTACCAGACTGGTAGCCTGGCGGGGGCAGTGCCGATTGACCCTACACTTAGGGGCTCTCACGGCTTGTTTGCCCTTCCTATCGGGCTCGGCTCAGCTCAACTCAACTCAATTCATATCTCGGCTGTGAACAGATGTCGCCTTCCTGAGACTTTGAAACGACTCTCTCATTTTTTTCAAAATTTCCTCTGTTCTAAATCTCAATGCCTTGTTTCAAGCCGCTTTTTTTTTTTCTTTTTAAAGTTGATTCAAATTTGAAACTTTTCTTCTCGGCTTCAAAAAGACTAATCATGCCACTTCCCAAACCCAATAATTTATGGCTTATCAATAGCAATCCAAACCCACCTCCACCATCTTCTATTTCTCTCTCATCTTGTCCCTTTCTCTTCCTCGGCAACTATTCTAGCCTCTAGTAGTTTTCAAAGAATCGAAACCAGTGCTCCTCTGACCTCTTTCCATTGAAGCCACATACAAAAAAAATATTCACCATTTTTACCCCCCATTCTCTAAATCTGCGTTTTGGGTCTGATCTGATCCTAGTGGATTCCATCTGGGTCTCATCTCACTCAAAACCCATCAATGGAGGACTCATCACCCATCTCAATTCAGCAGCAAAACCCACATCCAGCAGCCTCCCCAAAGCCAGCCCCTTGCAAGAAAAGCTTCGTCACCACACTAATGGAGGCCGCGGCCCTTCGCAGTCCTTCCTTCAGAGAAGACACTTACTTTATCTCTCACCTCAAGTCCTCCGAGAGAAAAGCGCTCCAAGAGCTCAAAGACAAGCTGAAGGCCTCTCACGGGGATGACTCCATGTGGGGCATCCCTCTCCTTGGCGGAGACGACAGAGCAGACGTGATCCTCCTCAAGTTCCTCCGAGCCCGAGACTTCCGAGTCCCGGACTCGCTTCACATGCTGGTCAAGTGCTTGGCGTGGCGGAAAGACTTCGAAGCCGACAACATTCTGGACGAGGAGTTGGGGTTCAAAGATCTCGAAGGAGTGGTGGCTCACATGCGGGGCTACGACAGAGAGGGACACCCGGTTTGTTACAACGCTTATGGAGTGTTCAAGGACAAGGAGATGTATGAGAGAGTGTTTGGGGACGATGAGAAGCTCCACAAGTTCCTCAGGTGGAGAGTTCAAGTGCTTGAGAGAGGGATTAAACTCCTGCATTTCAAGCCCGGTGGGGTTAACTCCATCATTCAGGTCACTGATCTCAAAGACATGCCAAAGAGAGAGCTTAGGGTCGCCTCTAATCACATCCTCTCTCTGTTCCAAGACAATTATCCTGAAATGGTAGCACGAAAGGTATTCATATTTCCTATTCCTATTGTTTCGTTTGCGGCCCTTGTTCTTCATGGTTTTATCTGCAATTACCAACCCCTTGAATGATTTTTCTTTTCTCTCTTTTTGGGGGGTATTTTTTTTGGATGTAGATATTTATCAATGTACCATGGTACTTCAGCGTGTTGTATTCAATGTTCAGCCCCTTCCTGACTCAAAGAACTAAGAGCAAGTTCGTGATCTCCAAAGAAGGCAATGCTGCAGAGACCCTCTACAAGTGAGTGAAATTCAATTCCTATTTAAGTTACTCATTTTTTTTTTAATGCTGTTATCTCATAGTTTCATTGTTTGCTTCTAAATCTTCTCTTTGTAGAATCAAGTTTTGAACTTTTCATTTTTAATCGCAGCTTTTGTTTGTTTATTACTTGTTAGAGATCTGGGATGTTGACTATTGTCCCTTTTTTTTTTTTTTTTTTTGTATTTTCTTTTCCGAGTGTAGTTCATCTCTGTCTTTCTTTGCTAATGTCTATTACTTTTTGACTTCTTTAAGATAGACAAAAAAAATAAAAATCCTAGCTGTTATTTTCTTCACAAGCTTGTCTTTTGTTAGGGTTAATTGAAGTGGGTTTTGTGGTTTGATCAGATTTATTAGGCCAGAGGATATTCCAGTTCAATATGGTGGACTGAGCTGGCCCAGTGATTTGCAGAATGGTCAACCGAAACCAGCGTCCGAGTTCACTGTCAAGGGAGGGGAGAGAGTGAACATACAAATTGAGGGCGTTGAGGTTCGTTTGGTGGTGTTACTTTTATTTTCATTTCCTTGTTTTCAGCTAAGCTCCACTCCGCATAGCTCAAGCTTATTACTTGTACTCACTATAACTTTTTTGGTAAATAAGGTAAAAAAAGCCATTATGTTTTGAAAAATTCTCACATCATATTAGGTAATGCTTTGTAGTTTATAGGGGTGCGTTGGTGAACTGTTTTGTTTGGTAAATCTGATTATAGTGTTTGATTAGGCTGGTGCAACAATTACATGGGAAATTGTAGTGGGAGGATGGGATTTGGACTACAGTGCTGAGTTTGTGCCAATTGCTGAAGGTAGCTATACCATTGCTGTTGGGAAGACTAGGAAGGTGGCGGCCGCCGAAGAAGCAATCCGTAGCTCATTCACCGCCAAAGAAGCTGGAAAACTGGTGCTTTCGGTCGACAACTCGGCCTCCCGGAAAAGAAAAGTTGCCGCCTACAGATATGTTGTCCGCTAATCCACGACCATCTAGCTTTGACTGTGGACTTGGGAGGATGTTTTGTTTGCCTTTTGGTTTGTTCTTTTTTCTCAAAGTTTTAATCGATGTTTGTGAACTTCATTATGTATCTACGTGATAGTAATAGTAATGGTGCATAAAATGGTGGTATTTTTAATTTGGTTGATACAGAAATCATATTAACTTTGCTCATCCTTTTGTTAATTGCAAAGTTAAAAACAAATAGATTAGCTACAAAAGCAAGCAGGTGGATGATTTATGCGAAAACGAAATGTACACAGAAAATAACACAACAAATTACGGAATTCGACTTGTAAGTTTACGTCTACCACTGAGCAATACATAAATAAATTCCCTAACACCAAGAGTACAAGATGTGTTACAAGTTGCAGTAACTCTAGTATAAAAGATCTCTACTTTATATATCTAAAGGCAGATGAACTCAAAAAAATTGAACCCTAATGTATAAGATCTTTAATTTATATATCTGAATTCCAGTGTAAAAAGTCTTTAATTTATATATCTGAAGTCGGGTGAACTCAAAATAATTACACAACATAAATCGAAGTTCAAATATAAAATACTAATTCTAAACAACAAAATCTAACCATTATTAGGAGGAGGATTTGGCTTCTGGTATTGATAGAATTAATCTTCAAACAAGTCTTAAGGAACATAGGATAAGAGATCACACCAGTAAATTTTTTAATTCTAACTTTTGTATATGATGATGAATTATGGAAAGAGGATGCGTTAGTGTTTGATTTTTATGCTTGGGCAGTGTGTTTGTTGGTGCTGAAAGGGGTATTGCTTGTTGGCTCAATTGTCTTGTGTGCTTGCTTGATTTTTGGATACTTTTTCGGGATATGGGAAAGATGAAGGGGGTAAATTGACTGGTCTCTGTGGGGTTTGCCTGGAGATTTTTGGAAGATAGTTTCGGAGTGGGCCACGGCCAATGACCCTGCTGTTGCGGTGGGTCTGCTCAAAAAAGTGTGAGGTTGCGTGTTGTCAAATGTTGTTATGATCAAACATTGGATTTGGTGTCTGTGGTCTCTGAGCATTCTGTGTTTCTTGTAGTAGAGTTTGGAAAGAAAAAAGAAATTTTTTTAATTAATTATTAAAAGTTATTATTATTTTTTTTTTGGATGTTTGAGAAGTAAAAAATTAATTTTTTAATTTTTAATTTATTTAAAAAAATTTAAAATATAAAAAAATAAATTTGAACATCTTAAAATACTAAAAAACTGAATGATGAAAAGGTTATTAATAGTTAACGGTTGCCAAACACGACCTCATATTTATTTATTTTTTATTTGTTATGATTTATTAGTAATAATAATTTTTCATTATTTGATTTAAATAAAAGAAATTTACCATTTTGGCTCTTGCTCCCTTCGAGGAGCTCTCAATACTTGCTAAGGAAATTGAAGTCTGAATACCATAGCCTGAGCCCCAAAAAAAAAAAAACAAAAAAAAAAAAAAAAATTAGAGGACTGCTTCCAACCAAACAAGCCCCCCCGAAGGAAGTTAGAACCCCTCCAAACACAGCCATTGGTGAGAGGAGGAACCACGATTGAAGGGGATAAAGTGGGCTATGGGGGGACTCCAAAAGGGGAAGAAGAGCAAAATCTAAGGGAGGGAGCTGACAGAGACAGGCCTTAATGTGGAATCTTTGTGGCCCCGGGGAAGAGGGGGGGAGGGGGTTGGGTTGTGACTGATCCCTGGCCTTCTGTAGTTTCTTTTTCTTCTGGGTTTGTAAGCGCAGCTGGTATTGCTTTCTCTTCAAATTAATAAACATGGTTATGTGTAGTTGTGTACCAGTCAATGTTTGCGTCAACTTGGGACCCAGAATCCCAATCTTTAGGTTTCGTCTGGCTTAAAATATATATATATATATATATCATTTTTTAAAATTTTTCTCCCTATTTAACTTGTTTTTTTTAAAAAAAAAAAAGACTACCTGTTAGTTTTTTAAATTTTTTTCCCTATTTAACTTGTTTTTTTTAACAAAAAAAAAAAAGACTACCTGTTAGTTGAATTCGTAATATATATATATATATATATAATCGTCTATTTAGGAAAAATTTATATAAAAAATCAGTTTCTTTTTCTTTGTTAATTTTTACCCTTGCGTGTAACTTTTTTCCAAGTGTAACTTTTATCTAAATAGATGTAAATTTTTAAATTTTTTTTATAAATATTATTAATATGTCTAAAATTATAATTTTTTAAAAAAAATTAAATTTTATAAAAAAAAGGTCATATAAGATAAAAAAAAGTTGTGACCAAATTAAGCCTTAGTATTTATTTGATAGGAGGTGAACGAGAACAAAGAAAGTAAATAAAAGGAGATAAAAAAAATTGTTTTGCCTGAGAAGAAGTGAATGAGAGGAAAAGAAAATAAACGGAGCTGATTCGTAAAAGAAAGTGTATAAAAAAAAATTAAAATGTATTTTTTATATTTCATGTTCAGCATTCTTCATAATTTTGTTACAAATATTTATCAAATAAATATATTTTAAAATATATAATGGTATTTTTAACCATATTTTTTACTTTACTATCCATTCTTCTTCTCATCTATCTTAAGGGAAAAAAAAAAATGGCGATTTTTTTTTCTTTCCTCACTGTTTACTTAATTTTCTTCCCCTCTTTTCTCCTCTTGCTTTTGTGAGTTCTACGTGGGTCCTACGATAATGACAGGTGAGAATTGGGCACACTGTGTTGAGCTCTAAACCACTCTTCTTTATTTACTTAGCAAATTTCAACCCCTCTCTTTTTTTTTTCAGTAAATCTCAACCGTTGAATTAATATATATATATATATATATCACATATTATATAAACAGATTTATTAGATAGATAAACTAATAATTTCATGATATATGTATATATTTTTAAATTTGAATACAGTCTCTCTTCCCCTAATCCTCTCCCTTCCTTCTGAAATTATTTTTTAAATAATGTTATGACCAGTAGTCCAGTTAAAATACAACTAATTCCACAAATGAACGGTCAAAATTCACCAGCTGTGACTGCACAGCATTCCTTATCCTTATTATGATTTATTTTGCTTCTTCTTCCTTCTAAAATCAAGATTCACACTGGAAAAAGGCCATTTGGCTCATGTATTATAAGCGGCAGAAAAGAACATATATTAGGCTTAATTAAACAAAAAAAAAAATAAAAAAGATCTCATTCCGTTTCATTTAAGTGACTAAACCTTTGTCCGTTTGGTCCTATGTAAACATAAATTAAGGGGTTCGATCGATCCCCATTCCATGATCAACTTTCTATATAAGTACAGCAGTGGTAAGGGTACGTGGGTCATTTCATTGCAACGAGCATGTTTCATTCCATTTGCATTTGATCACTAACATCACCGAAAGAAACTTTTGGAAGCGTCCAGTCAATGAAAGCTAGAGGCAAAACAATTGGCAAAAGGAGACACCCAACACGTTAATTGCTCTGTACGTGTCCTACATGCAGTGTGTCCATGCAAACTGCAATATCTTTTTGTGTATAATATATTATATGTATATGTATATATGAAGGCTATCTATATCATCTTTGTGACTTAGTTTGTGCAGGTATAAAAGTTACAAGCAATATTTCACCCACCGAAGAATAGATCGATTCGATTGAAGAGGAAATTAAGAAAGAGAATGGCTCAGGCAACGTTTACTCCACAGGGTGAACAAGTGGAGAAGTTCAGGCTGTTGAGTGGCCACACCATACCAGCCGTCGGATTGGGCACCTGGAGGTCTGGTTCTCAGGCCACCGATTCTGTCTTCACTGCCATCGTTGAGGTACTTTTCATTTCCCCTTATGCTGACTTATATATATATATATATATATTAAATTTTGGTGTATTCATTTCTAGCTGTTTTACATTTTATATGATTTTTTAACAATATTTTTTTTTCTACCAGAAAATTGTATCAGATAATATAAAAATCCCAATTTTTTTTTTTGGTTATAAACCGGTATCGTTTTTGGGTTACATTATTCTAGTGCAATATTTTCCTAGTAAAAAATTTCATACTGTGTAGCATTACTCCATCATATAAATACAAAATACGTACACCTGACTAGGTGAAATTTGTCAAAAATTGTTTTATACTGTTCATTTAATATATCATTTAAATAATTATAAAATATAAGCTATAATATCATGTTACATGACTAACTTATAATATTTTACATTTTATAATAGTAAAATAAAAAAAATAAAAAAAAATAGAAGTTCCTTATCTAGAAATGGAAAGAAATAAAAAATTTTAGTTATCAATTTTTATTTTATATACAAATTAAAAAAAAAGTTCAAAATAAAATACGAAAATTTTAAAAATTTCCATATTATCTGATATTGACTAGTATTCCCAGTTACCAGCCGTAAATGGCTGCTGGTAGTAATCGTGGTATGAAACACAGAGAGTAAGGTACCTTTTTTTGAGCCAGTATGGTATAGGATTCACAACCATACCTATATATATACTAGATTGCGTTTGATTTTTCAAAATTAAATTCACTGGATATGGTGAATCAAAATGCTAACTCACCAGCTTGCAATGTTTATGTAGGCTGGCTACAGACACGTGGACACGGCATGGGAATATGGAGTTCAAGAAGATGTTTTCATCCTCTCTCGCTCTCTCTATTGATTTATACCAGTTCTTTTTTATTTTTATTTTTTTTATTTTTTTGATCATCGTTTTGTGCACTAACAACATATAAATTTATAATTTGAAGATTGCATTAGTTATTTGGTAATCTACAAAACTCTCAGGTGGGTCCTGGGATTAAGGCAGCCATTCATGCAGGAGTTGAAAGGAAGGATCTTTTCATTGCATCTAAACTATGGTGAGAATGTTCATGGAGTAGATATAATTGCCAAATCTTTATTTACAAGTTTAGCATGCAAATAAGGCAGGTGGTATTATTTATATGCGTTTGTGGTGGTAAATATAGGTGTACTGATTTGTCCCCGGAGAGAGTTCGGCCAGCACTGATGAACACTCTTCAAGAACTGCAGCTTGATTATCTTGACCTGTATCTGGTGTGATGGCTTTTCCTTTTCCGGCCAAGTCTTTATAATATATGTATATTTTGCAAGAGTATATATACAACATTGTGATCGTGTGTTTAAATTTGCTTCAGATCCACTGGCCATTCCGGTTGAAGGATGGAGCCAGCAGACCTCCAAAGGCAGGGGATATTTTGGAATTCGACATGGAAGGGGTTTGGGGAGAAATGGAGAAGCTTTTGAAGGATAAACTTGTTAGAGACCTTGGTGTTTGCAATTTTACTATTAAGAAGCTAAATAACCTACTGGGTTTTGCTCAAACAATGCCTTCTGTGTGCCAAGTGAGTATATATGATTGAATGCTTTTGGCTTATTGTTTTTGCTCTAATTACTTTAGGGTAACTGAGATGATGGAAAAGATCATACCCAAGTGGCTTGGTATATTTCATTCTCTCTCTCTCTCTCTCTCTCTCAGATGGAGATGCATCCAGGGTGGAGGAATGATAAAATGCTGGAGTTTTGCAAGAAGAACAGCATCCATGTGACTGTAAGATCATCAAACTTTGCCCATTCTCTCTCAATATTCCTTAAGTTAGCTGAACTTGGATCTTTTGAAAGTTTTATATATTTTGCCTTGAGGGAATTTTATTTCATTTTTTTGTGCGTGCCTGGATTGATCAATGTTATGAAACAATTCAGACATATATCAAACAATTTTACAATTTGTAAATTTATATAGCTGGATTGATCTATGTGAATTGGGATTTGAGGTAAAAAAGTTAGTTGGCCTGAACCATGGCTAGCAATGACCATCCAATTGATCAATGGCCTTATTCAAGTGGGAGGAACTGTTTCTTACAGTGTGGTATATTTGTAGATAATTTTGGATGAATTAATTGTTCAGGCATATTCCCCATTGGGTTCGCAAGAGGGCGGTCGTGATCTTATCCACGAGCCAACGGTGGAGAAGGTAGCAAGGAAGCTGAACAAGACCCCGGGGCAGGTGCTTGTGAGGTGGGCTATTCAGAGAGGAACCAGTGCCATTCCCAAATCAACCAATCCTCAGAGGATCAAAGAGAACACAAACGTGTTTGGCTGGGAAATTCCAGAGGAAGATTTCCAAGCTCTTTGCAGCATTCCGGATCAGGTACTCACCCACTCATTATTCGTACAACTTGTGCTGATTACTGATACATACAGTGGTACTCAAATGAACTGAGTTTCTATGTTATTGGGTGCAGAGAAGAGTGTTGGATGGGGAAGGTTTCTTTGTTAACAAAGACGAAGGGCCTTTTAGGAGCGCGGCAGACCTGTGGGATCACGAAGATTGAAGTCTTATAGAGTCTTATTCCGCTTTCCTCAGCACTAGCATAAGTCTCTACTTAACTCCTTGACTATGTTTTGTTTTGTTTTTGTTAATAAGAGGTGTCGGATACTTTTGAGTTTGAGACTCCTCTGCTTCTTGTCTTCCTCTATACCATGCATCAGTGTTTTCACAACATTCAACACCAATTGATGTTCTTTTGTCTATAATTTTATAGTCACACAAGAACATGGTCACGATGACTTTGAAGAAACAAAATTGGATTTTTTTGTCCCACTACAATATTCTCAGATCACCATTAATTAGCAGAGGGGGATCGCAAGAAGCAGAAGAAACTTTTGACTCCCAACCCAAAAAGAAAAAGAACGAGTCGGTTCGGGTTAGATCATGATCTGACGACGAATGTTGTTGCATCACCAAAACTGATGCTTTGGTCTTAAAATCAGAGGAAAATAGAATGTCTCCAGAACTGATCCTTCCGTTACACATTCCTTCTTATATGCAGTCCTTGTGCATCATTTTGAAGTCATTGATGGAATTCGGATCACACTTGGCTTCAACCGTACCAAAACCCTCGTGTTCGATTCCGATGATCCGTACGACTTTCATATATTTATTTTTTTGTAATCAACTAAATATACTTTAAAATTTCTAACAATTTTGTTCTTATTTTTCTAGATTAACCAATCAAAAATAAAATAAAAAATTATCATTTTTATTTTATTATTCCTGTTTGCTTAATTAATTATGTGAGACAAACAGCAAATGAAAAAAAAAAAAAATTAACCTGTCATAAATACAGAAAGAGCTTTTCCATTCGGAGTCTAAAATTGGAACTAATTAAGCCTGCCCCTTGTCATCCACGAAAGTATAAAGTCATAATAGGCATTCAAGTCCACAGTGTCAACACTTAACCCCACACACACAACCCCACCCTCCCCCCAAAAAAAAACAAAAAAAAAAAGGGTCCACACAGTCAACTATAAGCAGAGACATAGAAATGAAGCAAACAGGCTGTATATGTCATACTTTCTCAGATTCTGCCACTGATCTGCTACTTCAAATGTCTCTTTAAACAATGTATAAATTCCTGTACATGCCAATCAGTTCGGTAAAACCCAACTTGGGGTTTTCCATTTGGATACAACTATGTTTCAAGTATTTGAATCTTGAGCCGGTTTCCTATTGAACCACACAACCCCATGACAAGCAGATCAAGAAAGCTTGGGGCTTGCTTCGGTTTCACAGTTCAATACAGTGTTGATACCATCATCATCGTTCTTTTAAGTTTTTGGAGTAATAAGGAACTGCAAAGTGAGGGCAACTCTCGTTGAGTCGGCCCCCTTCTGACATGGATTTGGTTAGTGAAGTCCGGTTCCTAAAGAATAAGCATATGGCCGCACAATCATCGGTCTTAGAATTTGGATACTTGTAACTCCAGGCTCGTACAGCACAATCCACCAACAGTCTAGCAGCTAAAGATCGCTCCTCTGCTGAAGCAACAATATCTACGACGTCGCTGTTTGATAGCACATCCCATACCTGAGGAGAAAAAAGGACAAAACGAGCACTTTCATCTTGAGCGGGTTCATATCATGGGTAATCTGGAGAAGTTACACAAAACTCAGAGACCAAAATGTACACCAAACAAAGTGATTCTGTATATTAGAGAAAGTGAACTTCGTATTTCACCCAGTAGCCAGCCAATATTTTGTGCTACAAAGTTCTTCATAACTGCTAGTGCTATGAGTTCAATGATCCTTACAATTCAGGACGTATCTTTTGTGAGAGAGAAAAAAAAAAAAGTATTTACATTAACTGGAGATATCCTATATCTTATTGTCAACTGTGTGATCAACATTTATTTTTTACTAGTCGTTATGCAATAAGATATCTGCACACCCCCAAATTTCCACGCTGATAACTTCATTGATTAAATTTATTCGAAACTAATTATCACAATGGACATACCACATAGAAGTCTTTCCTGTGAACTTTCATTTGATGAATTTAAGAAATTATGGGATTTTTGAACCGAAAATATCAGCGGTTCCGAATGTAATAGCCTAATAGGCAACAAAACCACATTACTGCCCACCACTTCTAAATCAGCCTCCTCCAAAAAAGGCTTATGCGGTGCTTGTTATCCACAGATTTTCAAGGCCATGTTCATAACTTTATTGACTAATTCTTGAAAACTAATTATCACAATCAACCTACTGCATAGAATTCTTGAACACAATCATTTGATAAATTTTTAGTCATGGAATTGTTCAACCTCCAAAAAAGAAATATTATTCTATTGAACCACATTGAGGGTAGTGACTTTTTACCCCATCACTTGCCAAGACCACAAATTCATCTCTGTCTGTAAGCTTCCTGTAAAAAACATCTGGAGTCGAGATTAGGCCAAAATCCTTCAAGCAAAAATCTCCAAATGCCCTTGCCATTGAGAGACCTGGGCAATCATTCCCTGGCATCCACATTCGAAACACTTCTGGTTCTTCCTCCATTGCAAAAACTCTGCCTTCACAACTCTTAATTCTTTCTTCCTCATCTGAGTAGACGGGGAAAAGACGGTCAACTACGGAGCACTTTAGTCTTTATTTCAATAAGAATAATGCAACTTACTTGGAACATTTGGTTTCAAATCAACTGTGAGTTGCACGGGAATGGCTTTATTATTGTCATCTCTAGTGCAAAGAACTGCACGTGAATCCCCTAGGTTTGCAATTACCAAGTTGTCACCCTGAAAATTGAAACAAACAGGGATCATACCCTTATAAATGAGTTCCTTCAAATAGGCTCCTTGATGCATAATTTGGACATTAACTATACCTGTTTGATTATAGCTACTGTTGTTGAACCACTGCAGTAGGTATCAAGAGTAACATTGTCACAAAGATCTTCATCCACCTCTTCAAAGGACTTGATTAAATTATCCTTCCACGAAGAAAAGAACGGATTGTTATGATCATGTTCCTCATCAACTTTTCTCTTTTTATTATAAGCTCGATTGCAGTGGGATCCCTTGACTTGTGACTTATTATAAGCTCGATTGGTGCAATGGGATCCCTTAACTTGTGACTGTTTAAACAACGAGCACATCTTTGATGGTAACAATTGTCGTACTTCTTGTGACACTTCATGACCCAAAGGACCGTGCCCATCAAACACCGCACAGAAGTACGTATCTTTTTCACCATTAAAGTTCTGTAGGAAACAACTGAAGGCTAATTAAAATTTCGGTGACTAATTCGTACTGATGATGCTTCAAGGATACTAATATAGTTCTGCATATCTTTTTCACCATTGAATTTCTGAAGGAAGCAACTGAAAGCTCATTAATAATTCAATGATCAACTCGCACTGATGATGCTACGGGGATAGTAATTTATAAAGGGAGAATACCAGTTAGTGTCTCTTGTCACTAAATTAGATTCTAAAAATACCCCCCTCAAAGTCCCTCGACAACAGCCCTAGATGTCCTTTATTAATTCCTTTCAATCCTATGATTAATTTGTGGAAATAACAAAAATGACCAGGAGATAATTTGCAGAAACAGGAAAGAGAATGGAGAGAGAGGAGGAAAAGACGAAGAAAAAGAAAATGTTAATACTCCTTTTGAAAACATTTCTCTCTTAGAATTGATTTGATTTTAAAATTAAGAATTAATTTAATAAATGAAATTTTGTAGTTGAAACATATGTTTGAATTTAAAAGAAATATAAAATTTAACTATATTAATAAGAAATAAAAAAAAAAAAAAAGCATGTACAAGTTGCCAATTTATTTGCAATTACACCATCAAAAACATGATCAAAATAAAAGAATTTCTTATAAAAAAAAAATGGGGTAATTGAGTTCCCTTAGCCGATCATGCATAAACAATAGAGCAATATCATCCTATTATACTGTAAATGAACTCTGCAAAATCAGACAGACCAATAATGCATGGAGAAATTTATATAAAACCTCAACACATTAACACACAAATATACATACATAATTTTTTTTTTCTTTCCCTTCAACCCCACAATATTATATTACTTTGAATAGTTGAAGGGAATTCTCCGAAGAGAAAATGGATTATGGGAGTGTCCCCTTCGTTTAGTAAGTTGTTTCTATTTCTACATCTCTCCCAAGCCACGAAGGAAAGATCTTTCCTTGATGAAAATTTTCTTTATAGTTAGAATTGTACATGCATACATACATTAATACATACATATAGCAGATTGCCATAAGTTCAAAAGATTAAAAATAAAAGAAGATACATTTTGCTTTTCTTTGGTACCTCCCACACGGTCATGGAATCTTGATTAACCCCTTTTCTTCCTTGTTGGGTGAACATTGATACAAACCTAGATGATCCTTCCCACCTCACACGAGCCGTACAATTATCTGCGTTTGCCATAGAAGCAGCCTCCTTTGGATAAGCCCAGCCATGGTGTCTCTTCTCAGCCATGAACCTTTGGAACCTCTCATACTTACTGCTACAGATACCCATTTCCAAGAAAACCAGAGCCAACCCAACAAATTTTGGGTCCAGACTCAACAGTTTTCCCGGAAAATGGAAAAGCGGGGAATTCTTAGGGAAAAGAAAATAAAGGGAGATCCACAAGGCTTATGGCACGCAGGGAAAAGGGGGGGGGGGGCAAAGGAAGGAGGTGAATTCAAAGCGATGGTTTTGATTTAGGAAAATGGTAACAAACACCTCCAAAAAAAACGTGTTGAAAATTTTGAAAATCTCTCTCTCTATGTGCGTTGATACCATTTGAATCAATTCGGAAACGTCAACGTGCTTATCTAATTTCAATCCCATGTAGAGTGACTACAGCCAATTTTGCGAACAATATGCTACGTATAATTAAGTATTTTATATATTTGCCTAACTCCCTCTCTCTTTTACTTATTTTATTTTTAAATTTATATCCTCTTATCCCTATCTAATCTATCATTATCCATAGAAAAATTCAATTTCTATATTAGTATTAATTTGTGCCTTTTTTTTTTTTTTTTTTTGGTTGACAGGATGGGAAGTATTTTCTAAAAAGTACAAGAATAATCGAAACAGTATTACCTAGGACTTAGGAAGGCCACATATCAATTTTGACATAAACAACATTAATGTACACTTTTATAGTTCGTAGTTTTTTGAAACTTACTTATTAAGTATATATTAGTTAGGAGGTAACTGAGTAGAGCCGGCCTCTAACTCGTTAAGTATTTTAAAAAGTTCAAGCTTGGCTCTCTTTCCCTTACCGTCCATTTGGAATCGAGAGAAATGGGAAGTTAAAAAAAAAAAAGTGATTTTAAAATCTCACTTGTTTGCGAGTTTTTTTAAGGAAAAAAAAGGGAATTAAAAAAAAAAGTGAATGACCAACTACCCATAAGTGGAAAGAAATGGAAAGAGAGAAAAATTAATCAATAAAACTTTCAAAATGATAAATTTTCTGATAAACAAAATATACAAAAAAAAAAATATAAATACATCCTAAAATTAAATAAATTGATAACCCTTCAACTCAAATTTATGTTTTTTTTTATTTTTATTTTATAAAGCTAGAAAAATGAGATTAAAATAAACAAATAAATAGTTATCAATAAAATTTAAGTTATAATTAATTAAGTGTATACAAATTATTAATTTTTTTTTTTCTTTCCGCAAATTCAGTTCCAAACATGCACTGAACGAACAAAGGAAAAAGATTCCCAGTCCATCCAACTTATTCTCACGTCCCAAGTCAATGTCTTCATAGAGAAGAGTAAAGAATGCTAGTTTTATTTAGAGAGAGAGAGAGAGAGAGAGAGAAGTGAATAGAATCCTTCTTTTATTAAGAATACCATAAATCCAGGTTTATTTAATGTCAAAAAAAAAAAAAAATTGTGTGGGCAGATAAGCATGGGCCCAACCTTGCAACAAAGAGCAAGAAGCGGATACTTTTCATGTTTTGAGTGTCATATACAATACAGATATATGGGTGCACATAAAATAAACCAGGTGAACTGTTGCTCTCCTGGCAGCTCAGGAATTTCAAAAGTAGATAAGCATCGCACAAACAGGGACCAAAAGGAAATGTATATCTAGGGATAGAAAAGACGCTTACATGCATCGTTGCAAAAAACTGAAAGAAATTATGATGAGAATAGGAGCTCAGATGCATTAAGTCCAAAGGAGACGGAGACAATTCTGCTGCAAAACCAATACAGCCAGCGTCAGTCTCTAGCTCTAGGAACTACTGATTTCGAAACTGAATTGTAACATGAAGAAATTAAAACCATCGATGATCATATCTAGCTCTAGGAACAATAGAATTTGAAACTGAATTAAACTCTCAGAACTAATGTCAACTCTGAGGCAGCTTACTCCAGGGGAGAAAGGTTACTTCCACAACTGAAGGGTTCAAGAAGTCAAGTAAGACCAATGGTACATGAGCAAGTCCTGAAAATTTCAAGAACTACTAGATAACACGGGGTTAATCATACATATATATATATATATAGAGAGAGAGAAAAGAAAAAGGTGTTTCCAAACAAACAGATCAAACATACAATTCTACAAAACTTAGTCCTGAATGAACACATTTTAATGTTGAACCTGCAGAAGTCGTTCCCAATGACAGTATGGTGTAGCAAGTTAAGAAATAAAAGCTATGTAGATATTAAAAATATCAAAAAACTATAAAGCATTTTCAAGTGAGCTGCCTGAAAATAACAGTCCACGTTATTGTTCACTTGCCAGAAAAAGCATTAAGCAAAGAAGTGCCTATGAAACATTTCTTAAATTCATAAAAATGAACTAATAACGGATGAAATAATATATAAGATCAAATAGTGAGATAGTACTCCGAAATGGCGAACTTTCATTCAAGAATACAATTTCTGATTGTATGTGAAAGAGTTTGGATTACAAGAAAATAAAAAATGAAGAACTACACTGTTTTCATTTTAAACGGAGGAAGAACCAATCTATCATGAAACAAGAGAAGGCTTAAAAAATAAAAAAAAAGGACAAATGCTACATGAAATTATGTTGTATTGGTACCGGTATCACCACCATTGATGAACAAGAACCCCCTGTTTTCTGAGAGAAGTAAACAGCTCCAAGCATTGGCCATAGGTTTTTTCGTACTTAGGTGATCTCTCACCTGGGCAGCATTTCTGCCACCTGTTGTAATGGCACTCAAGAAAGATTTCATCAATCAAACAAATTGCTCCAGTCTTGAACAACCTGGGTATCAAGTCAAATTCAGTTCCTTCCACGTCCATCTTCATCACCACAAAATCCTTCTCCGATACAGTCTTCTTCAACCAATTTGCAAAGTCAAACCCCTTAATCCTATTCACATTACCAACACCAGCACCTGATGATTGAACCGGCTTAATCCTACCCATCCCTCTCCCGTTCTCTTTATCCTCTTTTTCTCGACCTGGGTCTTGATTAACCTCAAAGAACAACGTCTCGTTCCTCACCCATGCTGCATAAGGCAACAACTTTACCCCTTTCTTGTATTTATACTCTTCATGGAAAGCTTTGTCGGCCTCAATTGCGTAAATTTCAAATGTTCTATTTTGTTTTGGGTATTGCTTCTTGAACCAACCCACAATGCTCGAACCATAGCTACGAGCACCGACATCTACATACACGTATCTTCTCTTAAAGCTAATATCAGCCATTGATGGAAGATACCTTATATTCTTTATATTTCTCTTCAACGTAATCCAAGGTTTTAGGGGCTCTTCTGTGATCAACGGCTCAGCATTCCGGACCAACTGTTGTTTATACTCCGGAACAGAGCACTTATCCGCAGTATTGCCATGGGGTAATGAAATCCCAAGGCCAAGAATTTCAAACTCTTTCTTCATAACAATTTCTCGAATTCCAGGCAACGACAAATCAAAGCCATCTATGTCACGAGACCGTATGAATTTACAGCAATTGAACAAATCAATAAACGAATTCAAACTATACGTATCTTTCGATGCTGTGTGGATAACGAGAAAACCTTCAGGCTTAAGCGTCCTAGCTACCTCAGCGGCGAAATCAGCCGGCTTCGCCGACTTTTCTAGACCGCCGCCGCCGGAGAAGATGAAATCAAAGGTGCTATCATCGAACGGCTGGCGAATCGCCTGACCAGAAATCACCAACGGCTTGGACGCCTTCTTGAAAATTCCGATCGAGTCCGATACACCGATCTCCTTCAAAGCGAAAACCTCTTCCCCGTTGGACGTTTCCACGCACAGCGACTTCGAATCGGGAGAGAGATAGCCCTCGGTGATCAGATCCTGAAACACCGACGAGTAGAATTGCACGGCCTTTCGCCACTTCTCGGTAGTCCAGAGGTCACGACGGTTAGTCTTGGCCGGTGCCGACCGGGCTGCATCTTTAACGATAATCGCCGAGGATCTGAGCTGCGGAATACCGGCGACGAGGCTTAGATTTTCCGGCAGAGCAAAGAAGCAGAAGTCACCGAGGTCGCAGGACTCGCCTTTGATGGTGACGACGTAGGCGAAATGAATGCCAACGATGAGAACACAGAAAAGGAACACCCGCACCAGAATGTTCCTCAGTAAGCTGGGCTTAGGCTCCATGGTTGGTTGGTTAGTATCGTGTGTGCGTGTATGAGTCGGCATAAAAGATATGGAGATTTGAGACCCAAAAAAAAAAAAAAAAGGCTTAATCGGGAGAAATAAGGAGGAAGAGGGAAGTGAGAATGGTTTTAACGGGAACAGAAGCGAGCCGAGGTGTGATTAGCGCCGACGAGGGTGCAGGGAGGATGAGGGTAAGGGAATCGAAAATTGAAACGACTGTGAGGGGCAAAACGGGTAGACATGGTGTGGATTGAATCACAGTAGCAGAAACAAACTCTCATGTATAGACGATGCTGCTGATGATCATCATCATCTCAATCCTTTGCTCTCTTCGATTCGATTGATGGACTTCAGAGATCGAAAGAAGAGAGAAAAAAGGGACTAAACGATTGGTGAAGAGACAGAGGGAGAGAGAGAGAGAGAGAGAGGGAGAAGACGAAGCAGCAGGGCAACCGGTACAAACGGTGAACACGCCGAGTAGGATGGAAAGCAAGGATAAACCTTTGTAATTTTAAAATACTTTTTGTATTCAATCAATTATTTTTAAATCGATATTAATATTTATAAATAAAATAATAAAATAAACTAATCTGTTGATATAATTTATTGTTATATTTTGACTATACAATTGTTAATAAATAGAATATACGTAATCTCATAACTTCTCCGATTTTTTTAAAACTTTTAATTTTTCATGTATGAAATGTACAATTCTAATAATCCCAATTTTTTTTTTCAAATTAATTTAAAATTCCACTTAACTTGATTCCACGTTTACTTGTGTGTTTTCACTTCAAACTAATAATATAACATTAATAGTTCTAGGTGATCGAATTTATTATTTAAATTAACAAGTAATCTATAATATATATTTTTTTTAGTTAAATTCAAACTTTAAAAAAAAAAAAGAACTAAGAAATCCTTTGAATTTACTTATAAAAAGTATAACTTATTTAAATTAGTATTGTTTTGTGGTTTTTGACATTGTTTAAAATTAAAAATAAAAATCTACATAAAATACGAATTACGATATTATAATATTTAAATTTTATTTATTATATAAAATACGAGATAATAACTTTTACAAATTTATATTATCATAAACAATTAGGATATTTGGAACGTATAAAAGATTTTTTTTAGTTTTTTTTGTTTAAAATAAACTAATGAATAAAATAAGATGTTAAAAAAAATTTCCATAATGTAAATCACAGGCAGAAGTGTCCTCGTTATCCTCAAATAGGAAGTAGGAAATTCCAATAAAATCATAATTGTTATTAAATTTTATGTAGGACATGTACGAGATTCAGGAAAGCTGTAAACAAAAGAGGGAAAAATACGACAATAAATATGGTAGATGAGTTTGAACTGGATGTATGTATATATGCATGTATTTGTGGGGCCACATGGCATGCAACATCTAGATGTCTCCTCCTCCCCCCCCCAATTGACAGCTGGCTTTGTGGATAAGTTTCTAGATGGAGAATCCAGTGCCCAGCCTTCGCAAGGAGAAGAGAAGAGGAGTGGAAGCCTCCCCCCGCCCCCCGGGGGGGGTAACATCGGTACCGACGTTAGCCCGCTGTCAGCAGTCGAGGGTCACAAATTTTTTATTTTATTTTTATTTTTTAATGTTTGATCGCCGTTTAAACCCCGGATCGAGATTGTGTTTGTGAAAGGAAAAATAATAATTATTTTTAATTGGTTATTAGTTATTAAAAATTATTTTTTTTTGTATTTAAAAAAATTATAAATTTAATCATTTTAAAAAATATCAAAAAGTTAATAGTTGGTACTCAAGTTTTTAAACACAACTTCCAATATCAATCATCCCAAATATTTTTTTTTTTGAAAGAAAACTTAAAAACTTGGTTACTAGTTATTAATTTTTTGATATTTTTAAAATAGTCAAATTATCATTTTCTAAATATAAAAAATTAATTTTTTAATAATTAATTAGTAACCAATTAAAAAATTAACTTTTTTTTTCCCTTCACAAACTCAATCTCAATCCGCGGTTCTAAAACGTATTCAAACAAAAAAAAAAAAAAAAAGGAAAAATTTGTGGTAATCGGCTGGTGGCAGCACCCCGCTTCGGTGTCTAATTTATCCTTTTCCCAAATACAAAAAAATTAATTTTTTAGTAACTAATTAAAAAAATTAACTTTGTTTGAAGCTTTTAAAAATTTTTAAAATTTTTTTAATTTATTTGATGCTCCAAACAATCTCATAATGAAACTTAACACACGCACAACATCATAAACTTTTTCTAATATTGTTTAATTTCATAAAATTTATTAAATACATAATTTTTATCAAAAGTGTAACATGTAAACACTGAAAAAATTTACAAAAAATTTTAAAAAGAACACAAACCCTTTGATCTTTAAAAAGAACACAAACCCTTTGATCCAATGTCCCCTCTTGTAGCAGATTTTATAACTTTGGTAAAATTTTTGATAATTTTTTTGTGTATTTAATAAAAATTTTAATAATTTTTAAATACCCAATAATTTTAGAATAAAAATGATAAAACTTGACGTTTTCCGAACACCCAATTATCAAAAGGTGATTCTTTTATGCTAATTTTTGATTCAGCAAACGGTACGCAGAATCTGATTCGAAATCCGTAGCATTGAAATCCACTTGGGGGAGACAGAGACAGAGAGGCTGGGGGGCTTCTTTTTCAACTGCTCTCATTCCGAGAGAAGTCTTGTGAAAAAATGTTTGGAAGCTAGCAAACGGTTTTCTACCAGTACAAAAAGTTCAAGGGACAAACCAAAGCTGCTGACTTTCCTAATCAGGCCTGTCCTCTCTAGGGGACTCTACTTTCTATGTGCAGTTGCAGGCCCACAGTTTTTATTCAAGGAGCTTGTGTCACGAGAATAGTTTATTGAAGTATGTTTGACATAAAGATGTCAAATTTAATTTTAATTTTTGATAATTTTTAATTTTTTTTTACGCTGTCCAAACATGACCTAAACATGACCTAAACTTTTTTTGATTTTTTTAAAAATATTAAATTTATTCTTTTATATTTAATATTTTTTAAATATTAAAAACAAAATATTAAATTAACAAAAAAATAAAAAAAGTTATTAAAAACTTAATTTCTTTTTCTTTTCTAAGTACAAAAGAATTAATTTTTTAGTAGTTAATAGCTGAAAGTTGTTAGTTAATTTCTTATTTCCAAACTTAACCTAAAGTTACTTTTATTTTAATATACTACAAAATTATGAATTCATATTTATATTAAAATAAACGAAGCTTAAAAAGAATTGTTTTTTGGAGCAAGTAAAAGGAAATTTTTTTTCCTTCATTTTAATCATATCTGTGAATTTGAACACCTTTACAAACCCATACAAATAAAATTTTATTTTACATTCGTATTCATAATATTAAAATTAAAAAAAATTGACGTTAATTATTAAAAAAATTACTCAAATAAAAATTTGTTCGTTTAGATTAAAATTTCGTTATAAATATAAATAGTTTAATACGATAATTTTATGACAAATTTAAAGCTACTATTTGAAAATTTTTACAAAAGTGGTTTCATCATTTAAAAAAATAATGAAAATCTTAATTTTGATAGTGTTTATTAAAAAATTATATATTATTGTAGTAATTAGGTCAATTATATTTTCATATAATTTAATATCAAATTTATTTAATTTAAGATTTGTGAAGCCTAGTTTTCGCAGTGGCATGAATTGATAGAGTGGTTGGCCAACCTAATAAAATATTAATAATTCGTAATTTAAGGTGGTAAATTCGTCGATCATTACTTGATCCCCTTTTACCAAACCCATTAATCATTTGGGATTTGGTAATCTTGCCAGCTTGTGGCTCTGAATCAATCAGTCAGAGATGATCCTCGGCCTCCTTATTGCTTCTCTTTCAGGTGCTGGACATTCGAGATTGGGCCGTTGGGTATTAATTTGGGCCACCGATCGCTCATCTCTTTGGGAATTGGTATCTTATTGGGGTTTTTGGAGGCCGGTCACTATTTATGTACTGTTAAGGAATTTAGTCATTGCAAAAAAACTTATTTGTGAATAAGTCATAGTTGAAGCAAAAAGACAAAAAAGGACAAAACCGTTTAATCCGAATAAAAC
>QLOD02000013.1:850661-867751 GCA_003260245.2 Sideroxylon spinosum | reverse complement strand
TAGTCTAAACAGCAAAATAAACATAATGAAGACTAAAAACAGTAGAGATAATGCAGTAAGGATTAGGAACGATGTCAGCCATGGTGATAAATGGTCTTAATGTCAGCAAAGGTACCAATCAGATCACCAACTTCTGGGCTGAGATTATTGACTTTGTCACCAAGGGCAGCACAAGAGGTGTGAGCAAAAGAAACAATTTCTCCCAAAAAGGCCACGAAGAAGTCCTTCTAACTATGGCAATAGGTAGCTACTTTGGTGGCAGCATTGAGATCATTAAGAAGTGATGTTCGAGTGCCTTCGTTTTCTGATTGCATAGTGGCTTCCAGATGTCTTGTTCTGTCAAACCGTCCCCTTTTCGAGATGGGTCACTTGATTGGTTAAGGCAATGAGAACAGAAGTTGAATCATGAGAAGTATGCCTAGTAGGAAAATTAGCTGCTAGGGGTAGAGAAAAACCATTTCCCAGAGAAGAATCGGGTGGTAGAGGTTCTTGAGTGGATGAAAGAGGTTTTTTCTGGGTGATTGTGTGGCAAATGGTAAGAAAATTTATGGGACATTCTTGGGTAACAGCAAACTCATCCACCTAATAGACAACACTGAAATTCGATTTCAGAAAATTAGTAACAAGAGCACCATAGGGTAACCCAGCCCAAATATTCTATTGAAGAAAGGCATTATAAATATTTCGGAAGAGCGTCGCGAGAAGGTGAATGGAAATATCATGAGCGAGACAATATAAAAATTTGACTCTATCCTTAGAAATTTTAGAAAAGTGATGTGAAGAAGAAATGATATAGTCCACAGTCAAGTTCAGAATGCAAAATGGTATGGTGAACACATTGTGTTTGAAACTCATCCCTGGAAACCAAGATTAGGGCACATCTCTCATAGGGCCAGCCATTCCAAACACAGGAGAAAGGGACAGCTAGTCAACATTAGGGTATTGAGCAACAGGGGTTCAATTGATGTGGAGATGAGTTACATGGTCATCAATAGAAATGAATCGAAACACCACATACTTCTATGTCAAATGACTCAAAATTATGAGGAAAATTGTGAATATTGGAGTAAAATTCTAAGACAATACCCACAGAGGCATGACTGTGTTCAGAACATACGGTCTCAATTCACAAAAATTTCCTTAATGAAAGAAAAACAACCATTTAACTGAGAGTAGTCAATTGGTCGTTCAAGAAGAACTGGTCGATGATAGAAGATGGAGTCAAAAAGCTTTTTCCCTCATTCAATTAATGGATCAGACTTAGATAAAGAAGACTGAATGGAATGAGACCCTACCTAAGATGAGGATGATGACTAGGAAGAAGAGCCGTCACTAACAGAACTCACCTTCTTCTTCTTCTTGAGCGGCTTCAATTTTGAGATTCCTTCAGAGCTTGTTCAAACTGAATGTTTTGGAAGATGAACCTTCGCCATGGTTAATATATGGAAGAAACGATTCAAGGGCGGTGAAGGTCAGTATTAGTAAAGAAGAAGAAAGAGGTAGAAGACTATGCACAGGGGTTTTTGATACAGAAGGGGAGTTGATGTGAGCGTAATGATGAAGAGATACATGCTCAAAGCCAAATAATGGAAACTAGAACGAACGGTGATGAACAACTAAGGAGGAGTTCACGAAACTTAATCAGGAAGCCTTTTTAGGAGCGAGGCATAGAGTATAATAGAGCCTAGGGTTACAACATAGTCTGGAGAGATGAAGTGAAAAGACTGGGAGGATGTGAAGTGATGGAAAGATGAAAAAAATAAGGGAAAGAGATGCACATTAGCTCAATGCATATAAAAAATCGCTAAAACACAAGTGTATAAATATAAAACATTAAAGGACGTGACACTTCTCTCACAGATTCAGTGAATCAAAAACCAAATTAGCTTTATATCTATACACGTACATACAATCAATTAATGCATTAGTTGAAAACAAATTTGAGAACCACAAGCCAATCAAACATTCACACATCCATGCTACTGCAATACAAAATTTTCACTAGCCTACTCAGTGATTCAGATTGAGAACCAATTGCAAATAAACCCTTTATTAACCACAATAAAAATAAGCTTTAACCCGAGGAAAGACTGTCACCCCTCTGGAAAAACAAATTACTGTGGCCACTAAAAGAACAGTTAGCACTACTTCAAATTTCCAGACACAACCCAGATTAGCGGAGCAGAGAAAAAGACATAGAGTGTATGTTTCAAAATCATGATAACGAAGTAAGAGCAAGGTAGCTATCTGACTAAGCAAAAATAATCAAGCATATTACAGGTTCTGAAAAGCACACTCTAGCTCCACAAAATCAATAAGAGTAATTCATGCCTATGAGAATCATGCAAGCTGCCCACCAAACTTACTAAAAGTAAATAATTCTGATCCAAAACAAAATGGGAAGTTCATGGCCAAAATTAGCTAACAGGAACCAAAAACACTGAAGCCATATAATTTCAAATAGTTCAGTTACACTATTAGAAGGTTGAATTGAACAATTAGAGCTATGAAAAAAACTTTATTTCTTACACAAACACCATCAATTAAGAAGCCAAGTACCAAATTTTCTAAGTGTATAAAAAACAAGATATAGATAAACACAATTCATCAATGGCACATTGTTTGAATTCCTGTAAAGTTCTTTGAGAAACACACAATGAGCAGAGTAGGACTTCTAATAAGAGATTAATTTAACAAAAATGTTTCACAATAAACTCAATTGATATCTCGAGACATTGTATTTGCTACAGCACCACATTCTAATTTTCTAATAGATGACTACTTACAAGTCAAATCAATCTATTTCCCAACAAAATGGAATAATTTTCTACTTTGAGATATGAGACATTAACATTACAATTTGAGCTAAGTCATCCTTATTTCTCCAAACAAAGAGGAATTCAATATGTGTAAGGTGATGATGGTTTTCACACAGTTTGTTTTGGTCTTTTTTCTCCAATATACTTCTTTTGTTATGATTTAGAGAGCAAAGTGATAATCCTTTTCATCACTGTAAATCAAGAACTTCATTGCAACTTCCAAGCTCTCATATTTTGACATTTGGGATAGAAGATGTGAGATAATCTATTATAATTTATTCCAAGATAGTCATCACAAAAGAGCTTTGAGAAAGGTACCATCTTCTATGACAATGTTTCCGATATCAAAAAGGTTGAAAATGAAACAAAAATGTGATCTTAATAGTCAACATTTTCAACGCAATCTCTACATACTATAATATTCGAAAGGGTTCCGAAAGAACAGGACAATGGCCACAAATTCAAAGTGTAAATACATATCTAGTCCAAATATACTCTTACTCATAACAATAATTGTAAGCTCATTTATTCAAAACATTGAGACAAAACTATTCAACAAGTATAACTCTAAGAGATGAACGAAGATATTCAAATTTAGGAGCTTCTAATGGTTTTGTGAACATGTCTTCTAGTTGTTGAGCAATGGGAATGTGTTCCAAGGTAAGCACATGTCTCTCAACAAGGTCTCTAATAAAATGATGTCTTATGTCAATGTGTTTTATGCATGAGCGTTGAACAGGATTTTTGGAGATATTGATTGTACTCAAATAATCACAAAATAGGTCAAATATACTTTGCTCAATCCCATAATCTGAGAGCATTTACTTCATGCACAAGACTTGAGCACAACAACTCCATCTACAATGTACTCAGCCTCAGCTATTGAAAGGGAAATGGAGTTTTATTTCTTATTGTGCCATGCCACCAAGTTGCTCCAAATGTAAAAGCATCCACCGATGTGCTCTTACGATCATCACAGCATCCAACCCAGTCTACATCTAAATAACATATAATCTCTGTAGATGAACCAATAGAAAACCAAATCCCATAATCTTAAGTCCCATCTATATAACGAATAATACCTTTAACAACAGTTAAATGTGACTCTTTGGTACTTATGCCCATAGGAGTCCTAACATACTTTGTTGACGAGAGACCAAATTTTTGTACCAGATTCTTAGCATACTAGATTGAGAGACGAAAATGTCATGTTTCAATTATTTAAATTACAACCTTAGAAAAAAATTTAATTCTCCTATCATGCTCTTTTCAAATTGACTCTTTTTGAGTTTAGCAAACTTCAAGGCATGTTTTTTAGAAGTTGAACCAAAGATAATGTCATCCACATAAATTTGAGCAATAGTGATTTGCTTAGTATCTTTATGGATGAAGAGTGTCTTGTCAACACTACCTCTTCTAAAATTAGAGTCAACCAGAAATTTGGTAAGTCTCTCATACCAAGCTTTCGAAGCTTGTTTTAAACCATACAATGCCTTGTTTAAATGGAACACATGATTGGGATACTTGAGGTTAATGAAACCTTTTGGTTGCTCTGCCAAAACGTCTTCTTGTAGAAAACCATTTAAAAATACACTTTTTACATCCATTTGAAAAATTTTGAAACCCAAGTAGCAAGAAATGAAAATAAAATACGAATGGATTCCAACCTAGCCACAGGGGCAAAAGTTTCATCAAAATCTATCTTTTCAATTTGAGTATATACCTGTGCAACAAATCTAGCCTTATCTCTAACTATGGTTCCAAATTCATCAGACTTATTTTTAAAAATCCATTTGGTTCCAATAACATTGACATCACTAGGCCTAGGCATAAGTTCCCAAATGTCATTTTTAGAAAATTGCTCAAACTCTTCACGCATGGAATTTATCCAGTGAGAGTCAAGAAAAGCCTCTTTAAAATTTTTTTGGCTCAATGCAAAAAGTGTAACACAAGTAATTTACCTCATTTTGGATTTGCCTCCTAGTTTTCATAAGAGCCGATACCTTACCTATCACTTGAGTTATGAGATGATTTAGCTTTACTCTGGAGGAAGGATTAAGAGGCAATAGCTGATCTTCATCCTTGTTTTCTTCCTTAGCTTCTTTGTATACATCTCCACTCGGCTCGTCATCAATTAACTCCAATTTACTTAGGCTTTCCATCATGGACTCTTCTTGTGGGTACATCGTGAACACCAATTCCTCTTCAAGTGAATTTGTCTTGCAAGAAAAATTTTAAGGATTCGAATATAGTAAAGTGTTTCACATTAATGGATTCCAATAGAGTAGAGTGTTTCAAATTATATACTCTATATGCTCTATAATTAATGGAATAGCCAAGGAAGATACCCTCATTATAATCAACATCAAATTTACCAAAGTATTCTCTATCCTTATAGATGTAACAATTGCTTCCCAAAACATGAAAATAAGAAACACTCAGTTTCTTACCATTCCAAATTTCATAAGTTGTGGCACTTGTTTCTCTTCACACAAACACTCCTTGCTACACTCCATTGCTAATGTAACAACCTGTGTTCAAGGCCTTGGCCCAAAATTCTAAGGGTAATTTCCTACCGTGAAGCATGCCTCTTGTCATTGCCGAAAGAACCCTATTTTTCCTCTCAGCTACGCCATTTTGTTGAGGTGTTTTATATGTGAAAAATTCATAGAAAATACCTTTTCATCATAAAAGTCAGAAAATTCAGCATTCTCAAACTCTTTTCAATGATCACTTCTAAGACAAATAACTCTACCAATCTTAACACCTTTCTTACTTTGAAGTCTATTTCAGAAAGATTTAAAAGATTGAAAAGAGTCAGACTTTTCTCCTAGAAAATTCACCCAAGTGTATCTGGAAATGTCATCAACTAAAGCAAAAATGTATTTCTTATCACCAAAACTTTCAATTCTTGTTGGACCCATTAAATCAACATGAACAAGTTCTAAAATAGAAAAAGTAGATATTTGGTTAGTCTTTTGTAAATAGCTTTCATTTGTTTCCCCCTCTAATATAGTCCACAAACAACTTTCTTGACTTTTGCAATCTTTGGCAACCCTTTCATAATCTTGAACTTAAACAATCTTATAAGATCTCTATAATTCACATCTCCAAGTCTTTGATGCCAATGTTCAAAGATGCCATCCTATGCAACATTGCAAACCAAAATCTTATCAGTTGAAAGTCCATAACGATTATCTTTAGTTCTAGTTCCCTTCAACACTACATTGTTATCTGCATCTAGAATTGTGCATTGATCTTTTACAAACATAACATTGCAGTGTGAATAAAAAATTTGACTAATGCTAATCAAATTTGCTTTCAACCCATCAACATATAGAACATCCGTGAATCTAGGAAGACCTAGAAAATCAATACTCCCAATTCCAAGAATTTTGGACTGCGACTATCACCAAAAGTAACAGAACCTTCATGATAATCTTTCAATGCGGAAAACATGGACTTGATACCACACATATGCTTTGAACACCCACTATCCAAGTACTACATGTTGGAACTTTGTGCTCTAAAGGCAGTGTGTGAAACAAAGTATTATAAATCATCACATCTAATCCATGCTTTTCTAACCTTGTTTTTGGAAGAAATTTTGTCTTTAAAATCAGTTTTAATGATGATGTTGGAATTGGATTTAGACACTCTCCATTAAATTATCTTTATTTGGTTTGAATGGAGCTTGATTATCTAAATTTTCATGAAATTGGAGACCCCTAAACTTATTAGATAGAAAATCTTGACTTTGAATTTGACATATTCCAAAGGTTACCCATACAATTTATGATAATTCAGTCTTTTATGGTCCCTAAATCAACAATGATGGCATATGGGAACAAATTTTCTAGAATTTCTTGAATTTAAAGTATAAAAATTAGATTTAATGACACTTTTACCTCTATAAACTGAAGAATGTTGGAAGAAGAATTACCTCTAGCATGATCCATCACTTTACTTTCACCAAGAAACACTTTCTTTTAAAGACTTTGATTCCCTTTTGAATTTTTTTTTTTTTTGGCTTCCACCGTCAACTTTTGTTACGGGTACAAATCTGATTGGTCCATTTTATTGAGTTAAAGATAGCGATAGCTGCTTTGCACAATCGAGTCCAGTTCTATCATTAGGATACCATTGAGCCTTTAATATGTCTTCTAATTTCTTGGAACTGGCATCCCACTTCTTGAATGAACTAGTTATCTTAGCAATTTTCTCCTTCAATCTTCTACTTCGTTCTCCAAAGACACCAATCTTTCCTCATTCCTCTTCAACTCTACCATTTTAGACTTAAGACTTTCAACTTCATTAGCGCAACTCTTTTTCTCTAACTCAACTGCATTAAGTTTATACAGGGCTTTTGCCTATGCTTTGCAAGAATTAGACTCTGTTCATACAACTCAGTGTATATTTGTTGTAATAGCTCCAATTACTTGTGTAAGTCTGCTTCACCTTCAGATTCAAAAGTATTGTTGTCTTCTAGAATCTCCTTCAAAGAATCAATGGGCTCAGGAACTTCTACCTAAGAAAAATCATTGGTTTTAACCATAAAGAGAGAAAACTTTGAAGAGTTATCCCCCAACTTGGTTGTGTCATCATCTTCTTATTCTCCATCACTTTTCGAGTCATCCTAATTACCTATGAGGTAGCAAAAACTTTCTTACTCTTTTTCTTTAATCAATTTACACACTTATTTGCATGGTGGCCATAGCCTTTACATTCAAAGCATTGTTTATCTCCAGCTTTTTCTTGCTTTCATTCATTTTTTAAGCTTTCTCCAAATCTTTTCTTCATCCCTTTGTTGAACCACGAATGATTGCTGAAGGAAGTCCTTTTTGAGAAATTCTTGAACTTAACTAAGAAACTAATGTCATCAGCATTTACTTTTGATGTGTCCACTTCTTCATTTGCTTCTTCACTCACGGAGCTTAGAGCAATTCCCTTACTTCTACTAAAATCAACTTGAGACACGCTACAGAAAATAACATTTAATTTGCATAGTCACCATAGCCTTTACATTCAAAGCATTATTTATCTCCAGCTTTTTCTTGCTTTTACTCATTTTTTGAGCTTTCTCCAAATCTTTTCTTCATCCTTTTGTTGAAACTTGAATGATTGCTGAAGGAAGTCCTTTTTGAGAAATTCTTGAACTTAACCAAGAAACGAATGTCATCGGCATTTACTTTTGATGTGTCCATTTCTTCATTTGCTTCTTCACTCACAGAGCTTAGAGCAATTCCCTTACTTCTACTAAAATCAACTTGAGACACACTACAGAAAATAGCATTTAAAGTTTTATTGCTCCATCCAGCTGCTTCATTATCACCAGCTGTCCATTCTTTCTTGGTGTAGGAGTGACATTTGTATCACTTATAATAGGTGGTCTCCACCCATCTGTAACTGAGTCCCAAGCCCATTCATCTATGGATTTAAGAAAGGCCTTCATTATTGTTTTCCAATAGTGGTAGTTTAAACCACTAGAAATGGAGGTCTCATGGTTAATTGACATTTTTTCTGATTACCCATGGATACTTGAATGGTCTACTCTTAGAAAGAAAGTCCAAACAGAAACACAAAGCACCCAATGCTCTGATACCACTTGAAAGTCTCAAAAACCAAAACTAGTATCCTAGAAAACAACAATGCCCCAGTGAAAGATACAATAGCAAGAAAAGGATCAATGATCATCCAAGGAGACACAATGATTTGTTGACAAAGGTAAAAACTCCTTTGAACTCGAAAGAGAAAACAACCCTGGTTCTTTAAGTGGATCAGACTAAAAATCTTCACTATAATCAAAAGACGTTATAAGGTATACAAAGGAAAGTATTACGAGTCCCCAACCAACTTCCCATTGATCTACTTATAAGAGAAATACTTCCTAACCTTGCTTGCTAGACATCCCACAATACACTTCAACCTTGTGAACAAGATAACCTTCAATACATGAAGAAGCTCATCCAATTTGATCCCATCCACAGATCTAAGCCAAACTCATAATGTTCTTTGTCAAAGATAGCCGGTGATGTCAAAGGCCATAAAGGTCTAGCACCTTCCTCATCCCTCTTGGAATATTGTTCTTAAAAGCTTTTAGTGAATGACATTCTATCAAAAAGTTAGGGTTGAGAAGAAATATTTTTCTTTTATGTTAAACAAGAGGATTAAAAAAGTCATTTGGATTGATTCTTAAAAAATCTAACATCACCACGAGCAGTTCATGGGTGCAAGCTACTCGGAGACACCTTTACATACTATCCGAAATTTCCCAAGTGTCACAGGCAGCTTACAAGCACAAACTACTCTCAAACTGCTCATGAGACACATTTTCTTTCCGGACAACATGTTTCAATTTCAAATGGGATATTTATGGGTACAAACTACAACAAAACCAATAACACATTCTCTTTCTCTTCAAGACTTCTTCTCAACCATCAACAAAGATATTTAAGCAGTTAATGGCATGTGCTCAAGCATCAAAACATCTAACTTGTGACATTTTACAAATTCTAAAAAAAATCAATTATAACAAAAATGTTTGCTTAGACATTGCCAATGCAAAACTAGCCTATATGACACTTATCGAAATATTTCTAGTGACTGAGAAAAAAAAAAAAAAACAAAGATAAGAGGAAGGAATAATTAGATGAGAGTTCCTAACCTTTCAATTCAATAATGAGCAAATGTAGTTTTTAGTTGATACATGTAGAATATTTCACTTGCATTCCATTGTGCAATTTCTTAGCCTTGTTAGCTTGCTAACAGTATTACAATATGAATGATACACATCATACAACAACACGAACATGTTGCCTTTCCTGTATTGTTTTTTTTTTTTTTGGCATAGATTATATAGTTAGACTTCTACAAGTATTTGGGTTAAGCTGCTTATTGTTATTAATTCATGTATAATTAGCTTAGAGAAATGTTAGCAATGCCAATTCTACATTTTCTTATTAATTCATATATAATTAGCTAAGGGTAATTATACGACTAACATGCAAAATATGAGAAGTCACAGAGGTAAAGATATGGATTCAATGACATGGTCTATAGAAAATGAGTGTACCTTTATCGGTATACTTTATAATTATGTCGAAGCAGGAAAATTGCAATGTTCTACATTCACGCAAGACATCTGGGAGAAGATCAATCAAGAAATGGTTGCAATCATAAAATGGGATTATGGGATAGAACGATTGGAAAGTAAGTGGAATTGTTTACGTTAATCGTATCGCTTGTTCTCTCAATTTTTAGCACATATAAGGGCGACGTGAGGTCTAATTACCAACCAAGTGAACACTCCAAAGGATGTTTGGCAACGCTTTTATAAGGCAATTAAAATAAATTAAGTGTATCTCTTACCACAATTGTTTTTTATAGTAATATATTACTTTCTTTTATTCTAACATGTACCAATATGCATTGTTTTAACTATTATGGATAAATAAAAAATGAGTATAAGATATTAAGGAAGGATATCAGGATTATGAACTTCTTAGGGAGATTTTTGGTGGGACTACATAGTCTATAAATAGTTTAAAATAGTTTTACATGGTTATTTATTCATTGGGCACAGAGATAATCCGCCCAACAAACTGAAATAGTATACATCCATGTGTAAGGTAATGATATTATCCCAACTTTATGGTTTTCTATTTCTTTTTATTAATTTTATTTTTCATCTATTAGTTAATTAATTATAGGATACTAAAATAATTGATTCGTTATTACTTTATAGGATTATATTGGTGCAATAAATGGAAAACACATTGCGGTTTATGCACCTACATCGAGACAAACATATTTTCGTGGAAGAAAAACTCAAGTAACACAGAATGTGATGCTTGCATGTGATTTTGATATGAAATTTACATGTGTATTGTGGATAGGAAGGGATTGCCAACAATTCACAAGAATTCAATGATGCAATCACAAGAAAATCAAACAACTTCCTAATGCCATGGGAAGGTATATTATAAAATTTAAGAAAAAAATTCATATGATTACAGTCATATAGTATAGTTCGTTTGTATATCAATTTTACTTTGTTGATGCTAGCCGTCCAAACATGCCTGGATTTCTTACTCCATATCGAGGCCAAAGATATCATTTATGTGATTATAGTGGACAATGAACATCACGTGGAAAGGAAGAACTATTCAGTTATAGATGCTCCTCATGCCAAAACATTATGGAAAGTTGTATTGGAGTGTTAAAAGTAAGATTTTCTATTTTGAAATTAATTCCTAATTATCCACTATTGAGGCATAGATTGATCCTTACTGCATGTTGCACTGTACATAATTTCATTTACCAAGAACATGCTTTGGATGTAATTTTTGTACAATATTTATCAGAGCATATGTTCTTCGAAAATGTGCAAGGGACAAGTCAGAATTAAGAATCTGTACCATTTGATGCAAGTCAAATAGTTAGAATGGGACAAATCAGAGATCAATTTGCTACTTAAATATGGATTGCCTGTTTAACGACTCACATATGATTGTGTAGAGTTGCTATATCCTTTTATTTTAAGTAATGTTTCTTTAGACAATAGTTCTCATACTATCATTTTACATTTTTCAAAATGTCTTTAATATGTTACATAAAATTTTGTTTTAAGCCTGAAAAAAGTTACAAGATTAAGTAAATTGAAAATATTTGCATTTAAATAGTATAAAATGTATATTTTAATTGTTAGTATTTCAACATGAAATAGTTGTGATTCACTTGTATAATCAAATTCATTCAGAAAGTATTATCTTAAAATTATAAACCACATGTGTTTTTCATTGTTCATTTTGAGAAATAGTTTTCAAAAATGTCAAACCAAATGCAGTTTTAGTATTCTGAAATCTGAATCTCGAAACAGAAAATAGAAATATAGAAAACAAAAACAAAAAACAGAATCACAAACCAAATGCCACCATAGAGTGCATAATCCATATGGAGTACACAAAAGCTCTATTTGTACTAATGCTCGCACAAAATCTTCGGATCATGCATAAAAATTCTAAACTAACAACTCACATATAAGCTAAAATGAACTATACAATCAAAGCTGATCTTGTAACATCAGCTAGTGATTTCAAAATATCTAAACAAACTACTTATCATTCATGACAAATTTAAAGAAAATAAATATGATGCTTAAGTTACCATAAAAATCCATATCAATATGCTATTTTGCTTGACTTGAATCTAAGAAAAAGAACTTATCCAGAATATAATGATTACAAAAAGGAAAAAGAAAATTACTGTGAAAATTAAACCTAATTGAGGAGATGTAGACAAACCCCCAAAACCTTTCTGGTTTCCCTATATATTCTCTAAGAATGTATAGATCTCATGAAACCCCAAGTGATATATACATATAGTCATTTCTTCTTAAAATTAAAGATTGCCACTAAATTTTTAGAATTTGGTTTGTTATTCGGACAAGGGTCCAATTAGCATTATGACCTAACCTTGTTTAGATAGGGTTTCAAACAACCTTCTGACACTTGGTGAATTTTTCAGCATTCAAATCATATTTTGTCCACTTTCAAGCTCACAATGTACTGACCAACCCTTAAATGTGTTCGGGCTACCTTCCAAGTGCAAGAGGGTGGTTGTAGTCTTACGGTGAATACCGAGGTCATCTCCATAGGGAGGACTATGTTAAAAGACACTAGAATTGTTCTCTTTGTTACTAGGTGATTCTAATATAATCTATACTATGTTTGGATTTTTTAGGAAAGTTGATGTGGGTTTAGGTTGAGAATGGTGAAGTGAAAGAATTGTAATTCTAAATTAAGATAAAAACACTATAAATAACATAACTAAGACAATCTTAGCTTCGAACCAAATTCGGTAAGGGATAGTAGTAGGTTTCTCAATCGCGTTGATAACTCAACCTAGCAAACACACACGCAATGCTAGGTCAGAATATATTTAATTAAAACCTAATTTATGGAGCTTAAGGTAACTGGAAGCTTTCTTAATTGGTTTTGAACTTACTGGGACATTGAATCGAACACCTAATGTGCATGAGCATTAACTCATAACTAGGTTTTGATTGTAACATGGGTGAATTGATTTCGTAAGAAAACCTTAAGTTATAGTTTTTAGGAAAATAGGTTCTAAATCAGCATGCTATTAAATTAGACACTTGGTTTGCACGAGTGGCCACTCGTAACGAAGCTATGATTATAAGATGGGCGATTTGATTTTGATTGAAAACTTGATTTAAGGTTTTAGAAAAATAATCCATAAGTCACCGGGACATTAACTAAACATCCATTGTGCACAAGTAGAAACTCGTAACCGGATTATGATTATAACGGAGGTGACTTGGTTTCGAAAGAACCAAAGCTTACCAAAGAGTTTTAATTGATTAATAAAATAATACCGTACATTAAATAAAAAAAATAGAAAGCCAAATAAGTTAAATAAGAATATTCAATAATAAAATAGAAAGATTGCTTCAAAGTAAACTTAAAATTGTTGAAGAATGATAATTCGAAAGAGCACACGAAAGCTTCAATCCAAAAGCAAAACCCTAATCTAACCCTAATCTAATCTAGCCTATGTAAAACTGAAAATAAAAAAGTATGTAAAAGGCTCTCCTATCAGAATTACAAAGGCCTATTTATATGCAAAATCATTTTAAGGGTAATAATGTAATTTTACATACTAAAAGAAGGTTAAAAGACCAACTGAGAAATGGTCAGAGGTACACGAGGCAAAGGGCCCTTGCGTTCAAGCTTGGCTAAGGAAGGTGTTTGACAAAGCTGCCTACTAAAACAACCAAGAAAGGGGCTCTCAGTGGCGAAATGAAATGGGTTGCAGTGGGTACACACGAGCGAGGGTACGCAGGCCCTAAATTACAGGGCTGCACACCAAATGCAGCGGTGTGCACGCAATAGGTTCCTTCAGCCAGTCTTTACTTCTTTTCTTGCACTGAATCTCTGACTTGCCTTTTCTTCTTTTCCTTTCATTTCTCCGATTTAGTGATCATCAAGTTGGTCACTATCACCAACTTGCATTGCCCTCCAAAGCCACATTGTTTAGGCCTATTTCCTTCATTTCTTAAAAAACAAGTATCAAAGATAAGAGATCACAAAACACTAACAAAAACATGAAAAGCGATTAATGACCTGCTCAAATAGGTAAAAGGATGATACACAAATCATACCTCTCAATCTAGACATTGCTAGTACCTAGTAACGAAAACATGAAAAGAATTCAAATCCTAGGACTAAAGAGCATACACATCTTTCCTAACTTATTCAAAAAGAACGATAAGTAAAGACTCAAACAAAAAGGAAGGTCCATATTTGTAGGAGACGCACGACCACACTTAGCTCGTGAAGCAAGCCCTTTAGACCTCTAGCTTCCCCCAGTGGATGAATATGGTCTCGTGAGGGTTTACGGTAATACTACCCACAAACATCTATGGTTTCGTCTCAAGATGTCAAAAAGTGATTAAGATATACAAAATGAATCAAGTTCAAGCCTATATCAAATACCTGGTATATAGTATGGCTATGATGTCCTCTAACTCTAGTCCGTGACTTGGGAAAGTGTCCAAAAGTATGTTAAATCTCTTCTAGCATTTATAAAATACTTCATACTTCTTTCGATGAAAAATTTTGATTTGAAAGCCATGGGTAAAGATTTGACAAATCGAGAGGAAATTTTCAATAAAAGCTTGACAAAATTACTCCCAAGTAATCTAGTCACGAAAATCATAACACTAGTCACCAACCACACTTTACAATTGCTGATAAATCTTTAATGTATGGTCATATCCAAATTGGTCACTTAAAGACTCAATATAGGCTTGGGCATCAAAGGGACCATGAGTGAAGTCACCAAAACCTATGTCCATGATAAGAAAATAAAAATGAAAACAAAATGAGAGAGAACAAAAACCACACTTACATGTAGGCTAAATTAACTACATGCAAGCTAGATTAAATGTATGCAAATGAATATGTTACAATGCAAAAGAAAGAAAAATACTAATAAAGAGATAAAGGAAAAAAAATTTCACCCAATTTTTCATGTGAATTCTCCTTAATTCCCAAATCTTATGTTTAGTTACCCTTCCCGACAATGGCACCAAAAACATAACCAACCTTAAAATGTGTTTCAGGCTATCTCTCAAGTACAAACGGGTGGATATAGTCTTACTCGATTAGTACCGAGGTCATCTCCATAAGGAAGACTATGTTAAAAGACACTAGACTTGTTCACTTTAGTTAGTAGGTGATTTTAATATAATCTACACTGTGTTTGGATTTTTGGGGAAGGTTGATACCAGTTTGGGTTGAGAATGGTGAAGTGAAGGAATTATGATTCTAAATTAAGATAAAAACACTACAAATAAAATAATTAAGACAATCTTGGCCTTGAGCCAGATCCATTTGTAAGAGAGAAGTGTCTCTAATGCATTGATAACTTAACCTAGCAAACGTACATGCATTGCTAGGTCGGAAGATATTTCACTAAAACCTAATTTATGAAGCTCAAGATAAGTGGAGGCTTTTGAAATTAGTTTTAAACTCACTAGAATATTGAATCGAACACCTAGTGTGCATGAGCATTAACCCGTACTAGGCTTCAATTGTAACACAGATGAATCGATCTCTTGAGGAAGCCTCAAGTTATGATTTTCAAGAAAATAGGTTCTAAATCAATGGGCCATCGAATCAAACACTTGGTCCCCACGAGTGGCAACTCATAACCAAGCTATGATTATAGCACAGTTGATTTGATTCTGATTTAGAACTTGATTTAGGGTTTTGGAAAAATAATCCACAAGTCACTGGGACATTAAACAAAGCATTCGGTGTGCATGAGTAGAAACTCATAACCAGACTATAATTGTAACATAGGTGAATTGGTTTCAATAGAACCCAAGCTTACCAAAGTGTTTCAATGGATTAATAAAATAATTTTTACATCGAAAACAAATTACATTCGAGCTCACCACACTACCACACAAACCATCAAAGGCTTAAAGCCAAGAAACGAACTACACTATGAATATAATGAAAACACAAACCAAAAACATAATACCATACATTAAAGAAAACGAATACAAAGCCAAACAAGTTACTTAAGAAGACTTAATAATAACATTGAAAGATTGCTTCAAAGTAAACTTCCTAATGTTGAAGAACGATAATTCAAAAGAGTACTCAAAAGCTTTAATCCAAAAGCATAATCTAACCCTAATCTAATCTAGGCTATTTAAAACTAAAAAGAAAAGAAAGTATGTAAAGAGCTCTCCTATCAGAATTACAAAGGCCTGATCATAGGCAAAGTCATTTTAAGGGTAATATTGTAATTTTACATACTAAAAAGAGGTCAAAAGACCAGTTGGGAGAACGTTGGGGGTGCATGAGGCAAAGGGCAGTGCACTCCAGCTTGGCTAAGGAAGGTGTTCGGAAAAAGTCCTCACTAAAACATCCAAAAAAGGTGCTCTCGTTGGGCTTACGAAGTGGGTTATAGTGGTGCGCATGAGCGGGGGTTTGCATGCCTAAAGTGTAGGGCTGCGCACCAATTGTAGGGGTTCACATGTGCTAGGTTACTTTGGCCATTTTTTACTTCTTTTCTTACACTAAATCACCGGCTTACCTTTTTATTCTTTTCCTTTCATTTCCTCAACTTAATGATCATCAAGTTGCTCACTATCAACAACTTGCAATGCCCTCCAAAGCCACTTTATTCATGCCTATTTCCATCATTTCCTACAAAAAAGTACCAAAGATAAAAGATCACAAAACACTAACAAAAATGGAAAGCGATTAATGACATGCTCAAATAGGTAAAAGAATGATGCATAATTATATCAATGATTGCATGCAATCATGTACAAACAAGGGACTATCTAAATAGGGGTCCAAACACCATATTCAAAACTTCAAATTTCCTTTGACTTTTCTTCCATTACAACCTTCTATTGATTGATCACGTATGTGCACTATGGTCTATTCGAATATGGGTTCAAACGTTACTCTATTTCTTCTTCTTTTACCTCAATCATATGGAGCTCTTTCACTTGCATTCTTATGTTGTTTAAACCTCTAAATGCCTAAAATTAATTCCTAAAAATAGTAAATAACACAAACACAAGTGTATTAGAAATATTGAATAAAATTATGTTTTAAGTGAATATATTAATGCAATTAGCACACCAAAAAACTGTATAAAAGTATAAGTATTATGTGCTAATCACATCCTCGATTTAAACGTTGCTAGTTCCTAGTAATGCTC